>CABFWB010000982.1:94874-139305 GCA_902151455.1 Timema bartmani
TGGGTAACATGGGCCACTTTCCCCCACCTTCCCCTGTTATTATCATCCAGGTCACAGGCCCCTCTAACCCCCTCCCTCTCATTGCTCTCCTCCCACCCCACAACACCGCCTCCTATTCCGATCTCACTCGGAGGTTATAAACGATCGAAAGATCTTACCTACGGCCAATAATCTGAACATACGGTGCACGGAGCTTAGCAGTCTCACGGATCACCCATACGAAGGTAAGGAAACTGATCTTGGCATGTTTGGTAACAATTTTGTTTTGTTCTAAGGTGGGGATGATGGGAACGTGAGAAAAGGGCAGTGTTTTTGTAGTTTTTACAGCAAGCCTTTTTTTTTTGGTCACAATAAATAAAATATTGCTCCAGTACAAACATGTAATTTAATTTTCTACCCATGGTGATTTCAAGAGTTCTTTAATATCTGTCATGAGCATTGCGGCATTAAATGACAAACTTTTTAAATCAAGAGAAAAAGTTGTCATTAAATTCCAGGACATTCTTGTGAGATATTTAAGAACTGTGGTTATCACCATGTGAAGAAATGTAAAATCTCTGTTTCTACTGGAGAAATATTTTATCTGTTTTGATCAAAATTCGTTTTGTTATAAAAACTTGTATAAACACTGACCTTTTCTCGCGTGCCCTACATCCCCACCTTAATAACGTCAATATTAGGCCATCATCTAATCCCGTTCATTCTACCTAAATTGTTTGCTATTTGGTAAACTGGGAGATTGGTTGACAACCCTAAACGTCAGTCATCTAGTCTGGTTTGCCGGTGACGGGGAGTTCAGGGTTAAAATCTCCACTGGATGTAATGAGGGTGGTTTTTCTCTAAACTCCCGTCACATAAACAGAATAAGTTTCACATAAATGTTATCTTTGATAAGCGTAATTAGAGCTAGTATAGCCTGGATGGGTAGTAAGACGTTGTGTGGGCGAAATAAAACATGTTTATCAGTAAATAAGATTTGGTGCCAGTGTGCCGAATATTGGTGAATTGAACTATCAAGTCTGAGTCCAAAGGATGAGAAAGGTGTTTTTTTTCGTTTTTTTAGTATTTTTTTTAGGAGAAAGAGGTTTGTAAAACTCCTAGCTTTAAAATCGAGATATAATTGGAAATCACATGTCATAATATTAAGATAGAATCAGGAAGCGTTTAGGATAAATACAGAAAGAGTATTGAAAACAACAGTACATTAATGTTAAGAGCTGCTGAAGACAGGGAGAAAGGGGCTCGAATCCCACTAGGGTGTACTGAGTTTTGTTTTCTAAATAGTTTTTCACTCTCTCTCTCTCTCTCCACGCAAGTGTGGGTAAAATTCCTCTAAGTTTAATCTTTATCATCCCTAGCTTATAAACTTAATTAGTACATATGCGTATAACCTGAATAGGTAGTAGGATTCAGTGGGATTTTTTTTTATTGAGAGTGATTTGAAAAGCAAGTAGCATTATTGAGGAACGAAGAGCATTGAATTTACTACAACTTTATTTAAGAAGGCTGAAAAATCGCTTATGGTAACTATAAAGAAAGGTTTATAAATCACATTAAATGAATATGAAAGAGAGATTGGAAATAACATAGAATTAATCTTGAGAGAGTTTTGAAAAACACATAGCAATTAATAAATGACCAGAAATCACACTGTGGGTACAAAATAAAGTCCTCGGCTTCAAGAAGAGAGAATGTCTGTGTGGTGCAACGTACAATTTATTTATTTAATTAATTTTCAAAATAAATTCAATACAAAAAAATATTTAGTCATACTTTTGTTACTAAAAACCATAAGAGAACGTTGATAAAAATCCTTTTTAATCCTTTTTGCGTTCACACTAATAATTAATTTATCAACGAGTATGTGTCAATAGCTAAATAGATAGAAAGATCAACCACCAATTAAATGATACATGTTTGATTCTAAGTTGCATTAATTATAATATTTACTTTTAGATACAGGTTCTTTTTTTCTATTTAAATAGTAAATATTAAAGCTCTAGGGTTAGATGAGTAGTATGTGTCCTTTCCTAGGTTAATTCAGGTTGTAAATCGTGTATTGATATAATAAGTATGTTTAGAAATATAGCTCCAAACGCCTCATTAATATATATTTTATCATTACAAAATCACCATTTAAAAGGACCCTCTATTATTTAAGTTGTTTAATAAATACACGGAAATTGTTTTTCATGTTAAAAATAAGAATAAATTTTTAACTTAACAAATATAAATAATAGAGAGAAGTTTAAAAATAACTGATTTTTTTTAATGGCTTAAACAATGTTGTTTAAAATGTGGTATTACGAGTGTTGATCATGATTAACATGATGATATGTTTGTTTTTCTGAGTAAAACTTACTTAGAGGCCTTCTTTAAATATAAAAAATGGCATTTGGACACGGGAATCAAACCAAGGACATTTATTTTAGTACGCCAAGGTTCAGGAGTCGTCCCATCCGCAGGGTAATTATTCCCACATATTTTGAGGCAGGTATCCAGGTGTCATTTTTCAATTTAAAAATTATTATATTTAGATGCAACTATAACCGTTATTAACAAATATAGTAGCTTGGCTATTTAATCTATTACCTAAGGATAGTTTATTGGAAACTTATCTTTGAAAATTTTGTTTCAAGCTATAATACACTGTATGAAAAAATTTGTTTGATTGTGTTGTATCATTTACTGCTATTGTTTGCCCCACATTTTATTTTATCGCCGTATCTTACTACCTGTTCAGGTTGTACGCATATATGATAATTATTCTAATAGGTTAGGGATGAGGAAGGAACCATTCTAGAGGTAGTATAGTCGTATTTTCGTGGAAGAAGAATGAAAAAAATTGAGGAAAAAACCATTCTCATTAGGCCCGACCGGGATTCGAACTCCGATCTCCCCGTCATAAGCAGACCAGTCAAACACGATAGGGATGCCTTGGCTTAGTTAGCCCATTCGACCAATGAAGTGGGCTAACCCACATTTGAATGAATCGCCTCGGTGGCGTAGTAAGCTAACGCGCTTGTCGTGTTGTGTTCAACTGCCGAGGACGGGGAGATCGAGGTTCGAAACTCAGTCGGGTGAACTGGGGTTGGTTTTTCCTATATGGTTTTCCACTCTCCCTCCACGCAAATGCGGGTTCACTTCCTCTCAATTCAATCTTCCTAATTCCTAATCCATTAGCGTAATTAGTACTTAAGCGTATAACCCAAACGGGTAATAAGACGCGGTGCTAAATAAATAATAATAATAATAATAATAATAATAATAATAATAATAATAATAATAATAACAACACATTTGAATGCCTTAAATATTTCAGGCTACTAAAACTATTAAGTTTGTAAACATTATTTACTGTACTAATATTTACATTTTTTTTGTTAACATTTCTGCATTCATGCAGCCATTTTTACGAAATGGTCAATTTTTTATTGATGTATTTTAATTACTTATAATTTAGCTATTCAAAAAGGCCTTTAACATTTAAATGGTGCTTTAAAAATCTAGCAGGTTAATATATTTTGGACTACGTCTTTTGTATTTAAATTTATAATATTTTAATATTGGGAGGCTGTAAATGTATTCCTATATCATAAATAACATTATAGTAGAATTATTAAATTATTCTTTTTTTAAATATCGTAACACTGCTAGGTTAGTTTTAAATTTCATGACTAACAATACATCCAAGCTTTCCTAAATTAGTACCATCATCGTTGAGAAATATAATATTTGAGAATTTAAAATGCGTTAAATAAACACAGGTCTGTATCATTACATGACTTACGTAATTGTTTAGCTTAGGACAAAATCACTGCCTACTAATCTTAACATCATGAGTTAGAGTCTCAGATGCAAAAAGTAAATTCTTTCAAACATGTTTGCTCCCTTACGTTAACACTGTGTGTTGGAGTTGACGGGTTGCTCCTAAAATTAAATCCGAATAAGCTATTAATTTCCTATATAATACGTTATTGGGAAGAAAAACTTGGGTTCCCAATAATTAAAAGTCCATCTTACGACATGGGTGACGCGTAGCTTAGGTAGGTAACGCGGCTCAGTGTGTTCAACTCTCTCTCTTTTATTTATGATACGACACAATAATACAAATTTTCTAATAATGTGTGTTATAACTTGGAACAAAATTTTTCCCTGAAGAAAACAAACATAACAACCTTGTTAGTCACATTAAATACAAAACAATACACTCATCTTAAACAAATTGCTAAGCTATTAAAAAAATAAATCAAAAATTGAATTATTTGTAGACAACCTTCAAATTATTTTTATTTGTAAAAATAAAAATATATGTTTGTTTATAATGAAAAACAATTATCAGATACCCATTTTAAACTAAATCTTTAAAAAAAATATAAAATTTAAAATCTTCTATAATCTTTTATTAGTAAACTACACTTAAATAAATCTATATGATAAAAATCAACATACAGTAGCGGATCTACTTTTTATTATTTAAAATAGTCTGCAAATACCAATTTTAAACAAAATCCTTGAAGCCAATTTCGAAATATTTCGAATTTTCAAAATTAACTCATCAGTAAACTTCCCCTTTAACGAGTTTTTACTCAAAAATCATGTACAGTGTTATTTTTCAGGTCAAAATCTTCCTGGGTGTCAATTTAAAACAAAATAATTATACTTTTTTCAAAAGTTTTGAACTAAAAAAATCACTCATCAGTAAACTACCCTTAATTTGAGGGCTTAGGTCAACATAAAAATGTTCTGAGAAATAACCTTGTAAAATCTAAATATCAAATTTGAAAAAAATCCATCAATCCGTTTTGGATTCGTGGTAAGGGACAGACATAAATTTAAAATCCACTTTTTTGGGTTTGGGTCCACATAAAATGTTTCATCATAATCTCTAGATAGATTTTTCATAATTACAATATTTTCTCTTGAAATGAGAAAGTAATAAAGTGTGATTGAGACCAGTAAAACTATTTTGTTATATTTAAAAAAAATTGGCATTAAAAATAATTTCTTAAAATTAGAAAACTACTAAACTTACCATAAATTCACTGTTGTCAAATGAAGAAAGTAGAAAACCGCACTTATATACGTTGTATAGTTCGAACGTAATCATGTATCTAAGTTCCCGGTTAATCGTTCGTGAGACGGGCTTTAAGTGGGACAGCCAGTAATTTTAATTTTGGCGTGTATTCCTTATTACTTTACACACATCCTGGAATCAATCATCACATCTTACATATTTTTTTACCTCCATACTTCTCTTATAAATATGAAACTGACATAACAAAAAACAATTTCTACGCCAGTGTCTATTAGCTTTTATATCAACTCTACACTGCTATATATATATATATATATAAATAAAATGAAGAGTTTGTCTGTCATTAGCATTTAGTGATATCTACCTCACGCAGAGGGCTGCCCTTGTGAACGAAAATGTGAAAATGTGAACCTAGAAGCCAGAGTTTTAAATTTTTATTAGATTGTTTTTATTTATTAAAAACCGGGTTGGAAGAAATAGAATGAAGATATTTTCTGTTTGTTTGAAGCAAATAAAAGCATTCGTTGCCCGGGGTAGCCGTGTAAAGTACTACGTGATTACCACGAGCAAATACTGGTACTTCTGCTAGTTTATTTAAATAAGTGAAGGCAATTGTCGTGATTTTATTTATATCTGTGAAATAAGGGGTAATGGAGGGGAACGCGAGATAAATTCAGTATTTTTACAGATTTTATAACTAAACATGATTTTATCGAAAATAAATCAAATTTTGCGTCAGTAGATCCATTTAGTTTGATTATTTTTAGAAATTGTAATCTTAACAGTTCTTGAATATATGTCGCGAACATACACTCATTTGCCCAGAAAATTTTGGAATTAAGATGAAATGTTTCTGTTTGTATTCGAGAATGTCGATGACAAAATTAATATTCAAGAATTGTTGAGATCCCTATGTGTTGCAAATTAGACTAAAATCATTTATTGAAGTAATGTATATTATTTCTTTTGTACATTTTTTTTTTGTTATGAAAAATAAAAGATGTGGACCTTAACTCACATTCTATTCTACCTCTCCTTAAACAATATATTAAGATGACCTAATTTGGAAGAAATGCACTAGAATCTCTATGAAGAGCGGGAAGAAAATAACCTCATCCCTCTTGCTGTATTAGTAATTTTGTTTATATGAATTCCAATGTGGTTTTCCTAATATATTTGTAGGCTGATGCTAGTGCATTTCCACTCAAAAATAGAATGTTAAAGAGGTGTAAATAGGATAAGGACTGTACCCATATTTAACTGGAGGAATATTGCAAGATCACTGTGTGGAACCCGCTTCGGTGGCCATGTGGTCTAATGCGCCACTCTCATGTTGGACTAGACTGCTGAATACGGGGAGATCGGGGTTCAATACCGGTCGGGCGCACTGAGGGTGGTTTTCCCTAAATGGTTTTCCCCTCCCCGCAAATGTGGGTGCATTCTCTCTAAATCAAGCCTCACAAATACCTAACTTATTAGTATAATTAGTAAATAGGCTTATAACCTGAACAGGTAGTAAGACGCGGTGCGAAAAAACAAAAATAAAATAAAAACACTGTGAGGAAGGCATTTTCAATTCATATGACCAGAATTGAACTCAAACCTAGTTCTTAGTTTAGATTTAGGCCTACTAGCAATGCCACCAACCCAATCCTAGTTCCCAGGTCATATTTAGGCCTACTAACCATGCCACCAACCCAATCCTAGTTCCCAGGTCATATTTAGGCCTACTAACCATGCCACCAACCCAATCCTAGCTCCCAGGTCATATTTAGGCCTAATAACCATGCCACCAACCCAATCCTAGTTCCCAGGTCATATTTAGGCAAAGTAACCATGCCACCAACCCAATCCTAGTTCCCAGGTCATATTTAGGCAAAGTAACCATGCCACCAGCCCAATCCTAGTTCCCAGGACATATTTAGGCAAACTAACCATGCCCCCAGTCCAGGTCTGCCACTAAGATAACTGTTGTTATTCTCCTCAGAAGCACCATGAAGCTGGCGGTGTCTCTGTGTGTCGTCATGTTGGGGGCTTTTGTGGCGGCGTATCCAGAAGGCGGCTTCAGTAATGGAGGTGGCTTCAACGGTGGAGGTGGCTACAACGGTGGAGGTGGAGGCGATGACGGTGGCCAGAAGGAAGGCTCCTTCTTCACGAACGAGGCGATCAGACAGGCGCAGAACACCTACCTCATCCCTAAAGACGCCACCATCCAGAAGGTCCAGGAGGGAGTAGAATTGGCGGCTTTCGAGGGGATCCCCGGTGACAAGGAGATCAACTTGTTCAAGATCCTGGGAGAACACGTCCCTCCAGAGGTGGTTAGCAACCTACAAACACAGGTGGACCAGATCGGCAAGCATTAAGCAGAGTGTCCCGGAGTCTCTTTTCGTTCCTCATCAATACGCTTGGCCATTCATAACGGCGTGAAGGGCGTTATTTTGTATAACTGTGTTGTAAACGACCAGCCATTCGAGGGGGAAGTATGTACTACAAATTATCTCGCGAAGTTTCATTACTAGCAACATCGTCTAGAACGGATACATTTGATGTATTCTTAACTATTTCTTTTGAGTACATCATATCGCTAGTATTCTAGTATAGGGATTTAAACTGTCCTATCTAAAAGTACAGGAAGACAAATGAGCTCTAAGGATTTGTATCATCATTTGCCTGAAGAGATAGGAAAAGTATTGTGTTTAAAAAAGTAATTTTATTTGCTTGAGTAGCAAAATTTGGCCTTTAGACTCAATCACGTTAACACACACCCAGCTCTTAAGATTTTTCATTAATGCTAAAATACGCTGCAGTGATTACCAACTTTTTATATACGATCAGTAAGATTTCATGTCCGGAACTGGTATCAAGGGAAACTATTAGAAACATCACATTTTATATAAAACTATCTCTAATTAAGACAGCTGGAGTCAAACTCAAGCCTCCTAACTCACCGTCAGCTATGTTATTTATATACTGCTGAAACCCTATCCAAAACTTAAACGTTTTGTTTAGTAGGAATTAGCTCACAGCGTTATTCTGTCTGACAATTTATCTACTATAAAGTTAAATTCTATTATTTGTGTTACGAAACATTTTTTCACCGGCTGATAATAATTATATATGAGATATCCTGTTCAATTCTAACATTTATTTTGTCAATTAAGTCACACTTGACAAAAAAAATCTTCTCAAAGAGCAGGAGTTTCCAAACATTTTAGACTGAAGGAGCCCTTGCACCAGAAAAAATACATGCTCGAGCCCTCATGGAATTTATCACTCTAATATTATGAACATTCAATAGTTAAAGTTAAATTTTAGAAGTATAAAATTATAAAACATGAAAACATCACATGTTTTTGCAAATACAATATATTTTTATTTAGAAAAAATTGGCTATATTAATTAGTGATGCTATTTTATATAGTGAAAAACGAATAAAGAATATTCTAAAATTGGCTACGGTAATTATCTATGCTATTTTATATAGTGAAAAACAAATAAATAAAATTCTAAAATTGCTTCGCAGAGTCTGAGATAACTATGGTGGAGCCCAGTTTGAAAAACGCTATTATAGAATATCACAGTTGGAAAATGTATTTTAAATTTACTTTGAAAAATTATTGTTGTTAGTAATGTTCTTATAATAAATTAACAGTAACGTAGGAAGAGTTTGATACTACACAAGTTGATTGTTTAAATCTGTTAATGGTAACGTTCGTCCTTTGGAGAAAATTTGGAAAATTAATTAAAAAAAAAAACATTCCCCTTTTCATCAACCAATCAAACATGTCCTGTCCCTTCTCCGGTTGATGAAAACCGACTTTACTTGTCAGTGACAAAACATATTTTAGAGGTGGATGAACTTACAGAAAATATATTTTTAATAACTTTTAAAATGTCAGAAAATTTCTAAGTTAGTGTGAAACAACTATACGCTACAACACCCACTTCACTCTTATTTACAATGAATGGCCGCTGCAGGGATTACAAAACTTTCAAACAAGTTTTAAAATCTATTTTTATAAACATATTTTGGTAATTTATGTAGTTTTTGTATATAAAATGAAATGTGAAAATGCACGTTAAAAATAAATACTGTAAGACTTTTTTTAAAAAAAAGTAAAATGTTATACTGGGATCCTTTTGATGATATGTAGAAATATTTGAGAAAGCCACTGCGTTGTTTATTAGATTTAAAAGATTTATCTTGAGCTTTGTTGACTGAGATATATATCAGCTCACACTTTTGCTAACTAAATTAAAAGAGCCTGTCTCACCTTACGGAAAACTACCCAACTTTGGTTTGTAATGCAGCTCGAACCAGCGGATGCAACGTGATGAGGTTTTCTGTATTACACTTAAGAAAACAGTGAAATTAAGACCAGTAAAAACCCATTTTACTGTATTTTTTTTAAAAAAAATACGAGATTGAAGTACGAGTATTTTAAAATCTAAAAACTAATAAACTGATTCCAATTTCACGGTTGGCAATGAAAAAATGCAAACAGCTGGATTTCGATACGTTTTCTGGTTTGAGCGTAATGTTGTACGAATCTGTAGCAGTTGAGTGCGCTAACACTTTAGCTTATTAGCAGTTAAGCTCAAAGAAATGCGGAATGCTGGCTCCACGACAGATCAAGGAAGGGGCTATAATTATAATATGACGTTGTAAGAGAGCTTGTTTTGTAAGGTCTTATTTCGTAACAGAATCCTAGCTTATTGTAGTATTTTGGTAGGGATAAAGGCCTTTCAGAATAAAATTCCTACTATTGTTCTGGAAGACCTTTCCAGAATACTTCAATACAAGAGAATTCTGGTACAAAATAATACCTTCCAAAACAAGCTTTCCACCAAAGTCAGGGTATTGTCGGGTGTAATAGCCTAGTATAAACCTGACTTTCAAATCTTCCATAATATATTTATATAATTAGAGATCAACTCTTCGTAGTGAACCCTGGAAACGGCATAGGCAGCTAAGAGTCTCTTTAAATTATTTTGCAAGTATCAAGTAAACAAGTAAAGTATTAGTGAAATGATAAAAAATAATAAGAAAAGACTAGATATTCCTCTTACCCCAGTCCATGTGCATAATGGCTACTGCTATACAACGATATTGTACCTAATTTCTCGATTAATTATCCGTGATATGGAATCTTAAGTTAAAAATATATTATTCTCCCCAAACACCCAAACAAATCACAAGGTTTGGCTACCAAACAGAACTATGTACTCATACACACACACACAAACACACACAGATTATTCTGTTCATCTATTGAAATCGAGTGAATTTTTCTTTGAGGCTATATGTTCTCTATACTTAATCAATCAACACAAATACGATTTATATCTGCAAAAGTAAAAGTTGCTAAGAAAGTATTTATTTCTAATCTTTTTCAAACAAAATAAGAAATAATTGGATTTCTTAGTTAAATACATTAATGGGTAAAAGAAAGAAGTATGATACAATGATCATCGAGAAAATATTTACACTAGTTTTACTTTCCCTTTGAATATTGAATTTCGTAAAGCACAAATATATAGATATAATCTAAAAAAGAAAATGGCAAATTTATCATATTCTTCAATGAATTCTAAATGTTTCATAATTTACAAACAAATAGTTTTAAGGCAGATAAAATTTGAATGCGAATTTCCATATCGATATACTATTTATATTTATGTATATTTACATAATATCAAGAAAAATACACAAATTTCTGGCCATACCACCAGTACTTTTGAAGACTTTTGATCTGGCCTATACGGTATTATTTGGGATCATTTATACAAATGAGTATTATTTAATCAAATTTCGCTAACTGTTTGAAATAATAGCTTTTACAATATTTAACCTATAGTAAAATATCCCTTAAATATTTAGTATTGATAGGCTGCATTAGGTAAAAACCCAATATATAAAGAAAATATTCCAGTTTATTTCATCGTTATAAACAAAGCAACACGTGGATATTTTTTTCTCCAAACTATCACATTTAAGACAAGGATTATTAGAGAATTGTTTAAAAGGATCGAGAGGCTGAGGGTAGTTTTAGAGTAAGTGCAGCTGCATTAGGGACAATAAGGGTTGATAAAACCAAAGTTATAAATATTCCCGGAACGATATTCACACTTTGTCCTCCCCAGTCGCACTTCAATCCAGTAAATTCTACTGCCAATGCCTTAGACTACGTGAGCAATGTAGCTTGGTTCTATATATCGAAATCCCTATAAGATGTCATCTATATATAATAATAAAAGGAAGTGTTTTTCTGTGTGTGTGTTTGTTTGATTGTGTGCGATGCCCAGTCAAATCTACGGCACGCCGAGATCTGAAATTTTTAACATAGGTGGACGGAAGGGGGTCCGAATGGACTTCGAAGCAGGATTTTTAAATTCTAATAAGATTCTTAACAAATTTTTGGTGGGTCATGGGCAACGCCGTGCGGGATTGCTAGTAGATTAATATAAGCAACACGTCTTACTACCTTTCCCGAGAGTCAGTATATTTACACTAATTGAGTAAGATAGAGAAAGTTACAGTTTAAAGGAATTGTACCCAAATTTGCGTGAAAGGAGCGCGAGAAACAACCTAAAGTCGGAAAAACACATTTTCACACCCAACCAGAATTATAACCCCAATCTTCCTGTCGCCGACGTCTTAATCTGTGAGACCCCAGGTAGGAGTAGTATGTATAGTATAGTTCTGGTAAAAAGAACCTTTAGGAAAATACAAACTTTTTTTGCTGTCAACATTGAAATACGTGAAAATTGTACTTTTTTAGCTTCCTTAACAAAGTTTTTACTTGTATGAATCGGACTGTAGATAATGAGAAAGTAAAAATTATCTCAACGCGAACGATGCAAGCAGCCTTTAGCGGGTACACGTGTGTCAAAGGTCCCCAATCAAACCAAGCAACGTCACTCCTGGAAAGTTGTAGCCGACAAGGGCACGCACGCTTGGATCTCTGCCAGATGAAACTCTCTCGCCTCATCATCTTCACAGTTTCACCGTCTTCGTGAACGTTTCATCACAGGAACTGGACTGACCGGGTTATATCTCGCACTCGATGTCACTTTCACTTCGCCGCTGCCACCGACATGCACAAGAAAGGTCAGACCTTCTAGCTTGCCCAACGGCTACTGGTTTATGATGACAACACATGTCTAGACAAACGAGATTAGAGTCCCTACACGGTAAATTTACGCCCGTTTTGAAATCTTTACTTTTTTTCCTCGAAGCATTTAACTAGGATGTATCTTTTAAAGATTACAAACATATAGTTTTTTAATCAACATTGATAACATTTTACTGAACCGCTTCTTTGATCACGTGGTCTAAATCCCTAAGGGGGACTGACGGGGGATTCGGGGTTCGAATACTGTACTGACAGTGTTTTTTCCTAAATGCTTTCACGGTCTGCCTTCACGCAAATGCGGGTACATTTCCTCTAAATCTAACCATTCATATCACTAACACATTAGCATAATTAGTGGGGTAAACATGCGTGTAATCCAAAAGCCGGCGACTGACTTGAGCCGACTTTTGTAATGTATTGCTCTTGACGAGAAGTGCTCGACTCAACAGTGCTAATAATTATGTACTAATAATTATGTTAATGAGTTATAGATAAGGAAGGTTGAATTTAGAGGAAATTTACATGAATTTGTGTGGAGGGAGAGTATAAAACCATTTACGGAAAATTACCCTCAATACACCCGACCAGGATTCAAACACCGATCTCCCTGTCATTGGTATTTTAGTATATTGCAAGAGTGACGCCTTAGACCATGTGGCCACCAAAGAAGGTATAGGCGTCTTGTAAATCTATTATAAAATTGTGGATCCTGAGAATCCCACAAAATAGTTTTTGTTTCCATATTGTTAAATAAAAATCTACAAGAAATGTTTTTATTGGGAATATTAAAAACAAAAAGGGCGTCAACAGTCTATGTGAGAAGAGAGTTTGGATCCCCTAAAAATTTTCGAATTTTGTCATAATCATAATAGATCCGGTTAAGAAAGAATGTATCATAGAAAGTGGAGACAAACATACGTTGAACGTTTTCCAGCCTGAGAGAATCAGTTAAAGTAATGGAATTCCAAGCAACATTAGAATGATTCAAACTTAGATCTAACCAAGGCACAGTAACGATATAAAATACAGCCAACTTTCTTAAATGAAGAGGTTATAAATTAAATACGTCAAAGTAATTTCAATGAGTGAGATATTATTTGGTCAACAAGATAGTGAAAGTAAAGTTTGTTGTCAAACAGAATACCTAGATCAGTAATATAAAGGTATCAACTATTTCATCACTGACCAATTTATAAGTAATTATATGGTACGGAACTACGCATGGACTTTCTCATTCTATTATTTAAAATTGGAGATATTTACTCAAAATTCGTAATATAAGTGAAACGAAATAATATACACTAGCAAACCCAAGCACAAATTGCACTATATTTATGTAAAACTTTTTTGAGTCCCAATTTTAAATTTTATAATTTTATTTTTAAAGAATTAATGTCCTCAATTGTATGTTTGGTCCGATAAAAAGATCAATATTGGATTCACAAGGGTCAACACTTCGTATTAAAATTTCAAATTCCGGTTAAACTTTTCGACATTTTATTCAGTGTTGCACATCTTCATGTCATCGCATTGCTATTAAATTCCTCATTTATAAATGTTGACCAATAAAATAGGTAAATATTGACTATTGAGTCCAAAATGGAGATAGATCATTATTTTACAAACATTTATCCTAAGAGGCTTAAGGAAAAGTAACATAAACCTTTTGATAGACTCACTTATAATTAATTACACTATGGCATTGGAGAATTATTGCATTAAAAGGAGATAGATCATTGATTTACAAACATTTCTCCTAAGAGGTTTAAGGAAAAATAACAAACTTTTTGAGAGACTTACTTATATTTAATTACTCTATGGCATTGGGGAATTATTGCGTTAAAACTTAAGTAGTATCTCTTTAAAACTAAAGCTCATAAAATTGTATTAATATATTTGCCAATATCTCAGAAACTGTTGGTTTTAATAAAATATATTTCATATAAAAGTTTTTTATTTTTAATAATACTACAATTTCTCAATGACAGGTTATTTAGTATCTCAAATAGTTGTGGAGATACAGAAATTTCCGCTCCTGTAAAGTATCCTAAAAGACATTTTCATGGGAAAATGAAAATAGCCACTTTATTTATAATCTTAATCAACGCCTAGATACGAATTTTAATCAAAATCGACTTTTTCTTTTTTTGCCCCTCAGTAAACTACCATTAATTTTAGGGTTAGATATCCAATTTCAAAAACCCCTCGGGAAAACCCTATAAAAACCCTAGATACCAAATTTTAGCCCGATAGGTAAAATAGTTTAGGTTCTAGTCGGAGGTACAGACAGACAGATGGAAATTCAAAAAACACCTTTTCGGATTTGAGGGGAAGGGGGGTGTCATGAAACGTCAAGATTAATAAAAATCTCGCGTTCGATTTTTTTACTATCACAATACTTTCTATACCTGTAAGATAGCGAGAAAGTAAAAGTATAGGATTAATTTTTCTAGTAAAAGATATAGATTTGGTCTTTGATTTATTGCTAGATATTCCATTTTCAAGAAACCATTGTAAAATACAATTTATGTTGTTTTGTAAATATACACAATCTGAAATTATTGATTTGATAGTTTTAAATAGTTTTACATCATTTGAAAAGAGTAAATAAGTAGATGAGGTTTAAGTATTTACCAATGTAATCAATAAAAACACTAAAGAAAAGAGGACCTAAATTAGAAACTGAGGTATACCACAAGGGGCTAAAAATGTTAATAGCAAATGATCTACCATGCAATAGTAATAACATTAATAATAGTTTCAATTAAATTTAAATTTACTTTAATATAGTGTTGGCCATCATTCATAAGACTTATAAAAGGCCAGCACTGAAACGTACACAAGTACCTTACATATAAAAATAATTACACAAGAAAACAAAATAAATAATCATAGATAAATAATGATACATACAGTTACCACAAGATAAGAAAAATAATAATAATAATAATAATAAAGAATAATAATGATAAAAGAAAGTAGTGAAAATCTATCAGCATTTATATCGATTATAAGAACAAAAATAAAAACAGTAAACGGCATAATAAAATTTAGATATTTATAGAGGTAGAACATCTATTGATTAAATTAGTAATAAGAAATGTTAATAATAATAATAATAATAATAATAATAATAGTAATAATCTTATTCCACACACACATTCTTACCGTACCCCTAAATTTCCCCTCACATCGACGATTGAGACTGCTCGCAGGCATTGATTAAGATATTTTGAAAATATTTTATAGTGGCAGCAGTTTTAATATTTAGCTCAAGAGCATTCCAGGGACGAGCTCCAACAACAGTGAGAGAGAGAGAGAGAATAGAAGTTAGACTTGTGAAGAGGGATGGAGAGTGTGTGGGTGTCACGTGAGCGGGTACCAAGATTATTCTGAGCATGAAGAGGGACTAGACGTGAGGAGAGGTATTGAGGAGATCCTGTTAACAATATTTTCTTTATCACTACAAGAGTACGTAGATGACATCTATCATCAAGTCGTAGCTAGTCAAGTTTGTTATAATATATAGAAATAAGGTCACGGGATTGCAAGTCGAATATAAATCGTTTACACGGGGTTTGAAGTTTTTGTAATTTATTCGCTAGCTCAACATTAAATGAATACGAGAATAAAGAGGGTTTATTATTTAATTATGTATTTCTTTTTTATAAAATATAGTCAATTCAAGGTAGGAAGGCTAGATTGAAAGAATTGCAAACCTATATATTTTTGCGTTTACATTGTAAAATATTTATCCTAACTGTATTACTGGTAATATTTTATTGATACTATATATTAAAAGTGACAGCTGCAGATCATATGTATTGGCGTATGAATGTGTGATTGTATAGTCCTAGTAACTTTTGTAACCCTTCATACCATGGTCTTATTTTAGTAGCAAAATGATACATAAATAATAATTATAAGACATACACTTGACCTTAACCAACTTTTTTCTTGTTAAGTGTTGCGAAAGTAGTGGCAAAGTTTTATAAACGTATTGGAAAATACGTACAAATTAAATTTCTTCTTTGAAAGTTAGGTACAATATTTGCTTTAAATACTACCCTATGTTTTGGGGTATTTCGAGTCCCCCCCATAGCGCCCCAAGACCCATTTCTGGATTCCCTGTTGCGAGATAAAATACTTTGTTAGTCAATTGTGACGTATATCGGTCCCTAGTTTTAATAACAAATACTCCTGGGTGAATGAGGGTGTTTTTTTCATACATGGGAATATTTTCCATCCCCTCATTATCTAAAAAAAAAGGTGCATTCTATCTTAGGGGGAAAAGGAGGAGTGACACTGAAATGACAGCCAGTTGGAATTGAATTTTGGACTTTTCATTTAGTGTCAGATATAATAATCCCTAACAATCTCCTGCATTGATAACGTGATACAACCCTTAATACATATTTTGCTGCACTATACGCCGTGAGATAAAACTCTAGGGCAACTTAGCATACTGTTATGTTATGCACAAAGTATATTATAAATCATGCAGGAGTAAATTCAAATGAAGTTGATTATCAAAACGAAATACTAGGAAGGCCTTGAAATCCGAATTTCATGCAATTGTTATCATTATTGACACAAATGTGTGTAATTTGAAAGTCATGGCATTTCTGCTTCCCCTAACTAAAAATTAAATTACCAAAATAAGTAACAAAATGTATAAAAAGAATAAACTCTCTCTAAAGATTACGTCTTCTTTTTTATTTATGAAGAAATACACTAAAAAATGAATACATATTCAGTGTTAACAAGCTCTTTTATAAATATGTATCGTACATTATGCTGATTTATAAAATAAAACCAAGCTTTATTTCATGATAATTGATTTTAATTTTTTTTAAATAGAATATATTATATTTTGAATACTCAAGAATTATAATTTGTATTAGAGATTTGAAAATAATTCTAGATTAGAATTCGATTGTTGGATTAGAAAAAAATATATACGATCCATCTTTAAATAATATCATGTCATATAACCCCACTTAATAAAGTTCCTTCGCCTAAGGTTTCTTCCCCTTACTCTTGCTTTTAGTTACTTTTCTGCGAGTTGAGAGACACGTTTTGTTATTGAAAATTTTTCATTTGGAAAGCACCGAAATTCTACTTGCCCTCAACACACTAAAGCCATTACAAATATAAACAATCGATTTCATTTTGAATCAATTCAGTTTATTTTTAAAAGTCTACACAGTGCACACTGAGATTTTAGTTGGTTAAACCAAATATTAATTGCTACGAAACTTTTAAAATATATAAACTGAAGATAGATCAATTTTTTTTTGCGTATCCAAATAATAATTTTAACTACGAAAATATAATCTGAGTATTAGAAGATATGTTGAACTTAAATAAGCTTACATGACTATTTTGATTAATTTTTTAGCACCGCTTCTTAGTACCATTCGGGCTATATGCTTATGCACCAATTATATAAGGAGTTAGGGAAGAGTAAGGTTGAATTTAGAGGAAGTATACCCACATTTACGTGGAGAGAGAATGGAAAACAACCCTTGGTACACCCAACCTGGATCGGGCCATGATCTCCCCGTCATCGGCAGTATAATCTATTGCAGGAGTAGCGCTTTAGACCATACGGCCACCGAAGCGGGTTTTAATGCTTAAGTTGATATATATATATATAATTATTTATCAACGCGTCTTACTACCCGTTCGGGTTATACGCTTTTAAGTTGATATAGAAAATTGAGACAGGAAGTAAAATGTTAATATTGTTTGGATGTAGCCCATTCATAATAAAATTCCTACATTGAGTTAATTGCTAAATTAATGGTGTGGGGTATTGTTTATAAATTTGTCATATAATTATATTGGGATAGTTTACCAATAAACCGTATAAGAACTAAAACCAATTATAAATCATAATTTAAAAAAAATCAAATCAAATCTTGAGTCTGATACCTAGACTCTCAAATATTTTTAAGGATGCAAGGTCCTATCCCTAATACAAACAATCAACTATATCCCTACATAGTGTTATAAATATATATTAAAGACTACACCTATATTATATCGACTTTGATGTAGTTGACAGAAAAGTAACGTCTTTTGAGATTTTCTCTTGAACTAATAAGAAGTATATAATTACAACACTCGCCACTAGATGGCAGAGAAGTAAATACTTTCATCAAGTTATATTTTCTTACTCTCTCTCTTTCTTCTTTAGTTTTCCTTTTGGCGTTATATTATGTTAATACACTTGATTTATCTTTTAAATGGTTTTTTATATTATATTTTACTTTTCCTCATTGTGTGTACTTTTTTATTCACATCATAATATATAAATTATATTGAATAGGATCAAATACAGAAACAGACATAGTAGAAATCATGTAAAAAGAACAGTTCCAAACGTTTAGATAGTATACATTCTATAATTAGTTTTAATTGCTAACACATAAACTTGTTAGTTAGTTGATTAGTGATATAATCGAAGTCACCATAGTTTACTGATATTTAAAATAAAAACTAAACTATAGAAGAAGATAAGAATTATAGATAATTTGACTATAATAATCACAGCTTTATGTCAGATCGTTATTAATTGTTTGTTTAGCTGATATTATTTCACACTTCTCAGTCGCAGTCTCTTAGTATTTCCCCTTTTATAAATGTTTGCCACTACTCAAAGACTTCAGCCTGAAGAGTAAAGTGAGAAAATACTATGCAATGTGACAGTAGTCATTCTTTAATAATCTAAACCTATAATCTACCTCCAATGCTAAAAGCGCATCGCATTTTCATAATCCTTTAAAAATGAATATCCTACCCTCAAAAAATCACTAAAAAAAATAGGAGAGTTAGTATTTTTAAACAAAAGTTAAACAAATAAGGGTCTAAAATGCAATTATAAATTGTTTTGTTATAAGTATTTAGAAGAACTGCTATAAACAACTATGTAACTAAACATATTTATTAATTTCTATTCTAGTTCTTGAGCAATATATTTGTTGGGTACCTGTTCCAGATATGGCTCCTTAAAAATAACTGGTAATTTTGGTTATAGGTTCTGGCTTAAGTTAGACTACCTGGTTGCAGGTTCCAATTAATTTATAAGTCGTGTGTTGATATAGGAGGAGTACTTATCAACACACTTCGTTTTACTGATGACATTTCTGTTTGTACTGAAAGTGAAGAGGATATTCAAAAACTACTGAAAATAATGGATAAAATATTAAGATCAACAAAATGAAAACAAAAGTCATGAGGTGCATTAAAGAAGAAATCAGTCAAATTAATATATAACTAGAAGAAGTAAGGCTACAGCAAGTAGCGGAGTTCTGTTACCTAGGAAGTGAATTAACTGAAGATAACAGAAGCAAAAAAATACTATAAATAGAATAACACAGGCGAGAAGATATTACTAACCTCGACTAGCATAAATTTGAGAATCAGGAAAAGGTTCTTAAAGGAATATGTGTGGGGTGTTGTACTTTACGGATGTGAAACGTGGAACATTGCTTCAACTGAAAGGAAAGGATTAGAAGCAATTGAAACAAGGTGCTACAGAAAAATAAATCAATAAAATAATGAATGAAGATGGTATCAAATACAGAAGTGCTAAGAAAAGCAACTGAAGAAAGGAAACTTTGGAAAAGGATACAGCAAAGAAGCATTAATATGATAGGATAAGCACTGAGACATAATAGTTTGACGAAGATAATTATAGAAGGATTTGTGTAAGGAAGAAATTCAAGAGGGAGACCAAGACTGTAGTACATGAATCAGATAACGAGAGTTGTTAATATAAAAAGGTACAAAGATGTAAGAAAAATTGACCCAGGATAGGAAAAAGTGGAGAGCTACAGCAAATAAATCGCAAGATTGATGACCCAATAATGACGAACACCTCTGATATTTAAATTGAAGCCTATTTGCGGTTGTTCATCATCATTTGAAGTGTGTAATTTTGGCTATTTGGACCGTAGACAAGGTCATAAGTGATTTTTTTTTAAATGAACATAACCAATAATTACGCCAAGTTTTGTAATTCGAGGGTATGCGTGTCTGGTATACATTTCTCGTAGATCAGTTTGTGAAAAGGATAATCAAGAACTAATATATCGTTGCCCAAGAGACGCCCGAATGTACTAATCGTACTTCCTTTACGTGGAGGCTCTTTCCATGTTCCGATGAGAGGTGATGGTGATAGTGAATATAGAGGGTGTGGGACCAGAGGAAACTCTTAAAACTAACTTAAAGCCTAAATAACCAAACACTGGTGACCGTTAGTTTAATTCCCCTTTTGGGAAAATTACCCATGGCAGCAGCTGGGAATCAAACCAAGGACCCCTATGTTGGTCCAGATGAATTGACCACTATACCAAGTTCAAGGGTTATTCCCTAATATTTCTTCATATAGTGAAATCCGTTTAAATATAAAATTAATGTGGTAGTGTTCTCTCTCGCATGAATTTAAGATCTGGCTATACACATTTTAGTTACGTTAATATAAGATATTTTTTATTTTTTTATTTAGCACCAAATCTTACTACCCGTTCGGGTTATACGCTTAAGTAATAATTACGCTAATGTATTAGGAATTGGTGAGGTTGAATTTAGAGGAAGTGAACCCGCATTTGCTTGGAGGTAGAATGGAAAACCATTTAGGGAAAACCACTCCAGTTCACCCGACAGAGATTCAAACCTCTATCTCTCCGTTCTCGGCAGTCTATCTCAACACAATATAATATAAGATAGAATTAAGATGTGCCCAAATTTTCAAGGAGGTAGAGCAGGAAGCTATTTAGGAGAAAAAAACACTTGGTACACCCAACTAGGGTTCAAAGCCCAAGCTGGTCGTTACTGGCAAGCCAGACTATATGAGCTTACCATCTAGTCCGCGTGTCTACCCGTGTGGGTCACGGACAAATATAAATTAGTCACGGATCAGTTACAAATATATAACGATACACGGTTTGGAGTGACTCAGTTTGATCTCCGTTTCAAGTTGTGAATGGGTAAAACTATTGAATGAACAAGTTCTTGAATGAATAACGGGGACGCAGGCAGACATGTTCCACACGATCCGAGACTAATACCGTTACCGTTCTCAAATGACCTTTATGCCGGACAGAAAAATAAAACTGTGTCATATATGCTGTTCGACGTTATTTTTTACTTTAATTCAACTTTGGCGATCATCCACCGGGTCAGTGGCGGTTCTTGAAGGAAAGGAAACAACATTACGATGAGAGGGTAAAACGGCGAGTCTTAAGGTGGGAGTGTAGAGGATGCGAGAAAAGGTAAGTGTTTTTTGCAATTTTATAGCAAACCATCTTTTTTTGGTACAAATAAATAAATAATTTCTTCAGTAGAAACATAAGAGTTTAATTTTCTTCACGTGGTGATATCAACAGTCGTTGAATATCTGTCATGAGCATAGCGGCATTAGATGACAAACTTCTTAAATCAAGGTAAAATATTGTCATTAAATTCCAGGACACCCTTGAACAACAACTGTTGATTTAACTATGTGAAGAAAATTAAACTTTATGTTTCTACTGGATAAATATTTTATTTATTTTGACTAAAAAGGTATTTTTTTAATACAAACTTCTAAAACACAGCGTATAACCCGAACGGGTAGTAAGACGCGGTGCTAAATATTATTAATATTATTCTAAAACACTGACCTTTCCTCACGTTCCCTACATGCCCACCTTAAGGTGGGAAGGAAGGTAAGGTCCATAGTTTTTCAGACGAACACATTTTTTGGTCAAACCAAATAAAATCCTGCTTCAGTAGATACATTTGATTTAATTTTCCTCACATAGTAATCTGAAAAGTGTTTGAATATATCTCTGGCATTTCCTAATTTGACTAGTACTTTTTATCTTCATTAAAAAAGTTTTTTGTTCTAATGCCACTATCACCGTGACAAATATTATAAAGCCGTTAAACTAAACATATCTACTGAGGCAATATTTAATTTGTTTTGGTCAAAACAATTTTTTTCTCACGAAAACTGAAAAAATATGTAGTTCAATTCGCATTTCATTCCACCTTTATCTTTTCCCCTTAATTCATGGTTCCTTTGATAAAGCGAGTCAGTGAGACATAGTCTATAGGACCCTAGTTTGACTTTGGGCTGTGTTAAATAAAATAATTAGTATTTATGTACGGGTTAGGGTTGTCCTATTATCCAATCAGTAAATATTTAGGCATTAGGGTTGGCTATTTAAGATCAGGTGTACCGTCCTAGGTTAATCTAGTGTGTAAGTCATGTGTTAATATAAGGTGTGTACAGTAGAATTATCTTAAGTAGACTATCTTAAATAAATGGAGCGGAACTGATTTCAGATAACTCAAATTTCGGATGGTTTGTGAACTTGAGTGTGATGGTAAACATAAACATTTATTCGGAAATATTGCTAGTGATAGTAAAATCTATTGCAAATGTAATACATAATATGTACTACAATTAAAAATTTGTCATAAGCATTTAAATAGTAATAGTAATAGAGGTTCAATAATTTAAATAGTAATAGTAATAGAGGTTCAATAATTTATTCCTCGTAGATACGTAGAAAACATCATCTCCACTACAAAACAGCGTTCGGGCTAACTCGGGTTTCGGCTAAGCGAAGTTAGGTTAGCCGAAGTTCTACTGTATTTATAAAAGGCACTATAAGTACTCCAAGTAATAAGATTGGTATATATATAACAAAACTGGGTTTTTAGTATTAGTAGTAGTTTAAGCTATTTTGTAAGTCGTGTGCTTATATATGAGTCGACTATGTTTAGAAAGTGCACGATAAATATGATTAAAAGCACATACACTACTACAAAAAGCACATAAAAGAATAAATTTGTGAACTATCGAATACAAACTAGCAAGTAGTATTTATTTTTCTCCGTACTCCACGTCCATCAATCCTAGCTGTACACTCTAATGAGGTAAGGACGAGAAAGGTTAAATATATATAAAGTGTACCCTCACTACCCACGCTGGTGTAAACGTGGTGTAACAGTCATGTTAATTTAGTCTGGTTTGCCGGTGATGGGGAGGTCGAGGTTCAAATTCCAGCCGAGTGTGCTAAGAATAATTTTTACTAAATAGTTTATCGGTTTCTCTCCACGCAAATGTGAGTATATTTCCTCTACACGTATACTTCCCTCATCTCTACGGTTAGCATAGAAAGTTGATTGATGTATCATTTTAGAAAAAAAAACACGGTACGACCGGTCAATATTCAAACAACGATCTCTTCTTTAAGAGAAAACCAGACAATATGAAACAGACGCATTTGTCCACTTGCCCACCGGTGCGCGTAAGTACAATTTTTTTTATAGCACTACATCTTAAAAACCGTTCGGCGTTCGGGTTATACGTATATTTACTAAGGGGTTTGGGAGTAGTAAGGTTGAATTTAGAATAAGTGTACTCCCATTTGTGTGGAGTAGGAGTGGAAACCCATTTAGGCAAAATCACCTTCAGTATATATACCCCACTGGGATCGAACACTGATCTCGCCATCATTGGAAGTTCAGTATATTACGAGAGTGATGCCTTAGAACATCCAGCCCCTGAAGTGGGTGGTTATAGTTTGAATGGTAGACAGGCAGAGTGTGGGAGGGTTAGGGGGGAGTTTAAAAAAGTAAGACAACAGTATCCCTCGGTCTGTTTCCCGACTACCATGAGCTGCAGCTGAATTGATGCCATCCATTCATCAGTGAAATTCCGTCAGCGAAGCAGGCGCGGCAAACTGACACGTCTTTAAGTTTCACGATCTCTCCGATTGATTAGTAAAACACACCTCACCGCACGTTGGCGAAGGTATTCAATATGAGCGGCCGACGGGCGATGCAGAGTTGCACCAGTCCTCTCCCTAGAAAGAAAAGTTTCTAGGTTTGACTTCCTGTGGAGACAAACAAACATGTTTCTCCTTTTGCGACACCTACAATAGGTAGACTCTTCTGGGTTTGACTTCGACTAGGATTCAGTGTTTCTTAAACTTTCGTCAGTTGCATCCCCTTTTGTGGGTCATGGCCTAACCGGTATAGGCCTAACTCATCCAGATTTTAATGAAAATTATTATAGATAAATATCTGGTATATTGTAAAGCATAAACAGCCGTTTCAAATTTCAACAAAGCTTTAGTGGTAAGCTAAAAAAAGCTGTGATAGAGGGAAAGACATAACTTCAACGTCTGCACTGAGATTAATGGCCGGAGGGTTCGTTGTGCTGACCACAGGACACAATCTATCCGCAAATACTGGCAATATCATCGCTAACGGTGGTATAGGTTTAAGTAGTTTAATTAAATTTTTAACCAATCAGGGACCAAATCAGGCCGGATCATAAGTTTTATTTCGACGACGAATGTTCACCAACGATGTGGAACCAGTCCTTTCCCACACACCTTCATACAGTGATGCAGAAAGAGTGGTGAAGATGGGATCTTGGCCCAATCATGAAGGTGGTCCCCATGATGACGTCACAGGTTCTTTTTGTCGGCTCAGGAAGACACATCCTAGGACTGCAGTCCACTTAACGAGAGCGGCGAAATGTTTTCTTTTTGTGTGTGTGTGTGACTAGGACTGCAGTCCACTTAACGAGAGCGGCGAAATGTTTTCTTTGTGTGTGTGTGTGTGTGTGTGTGTGTATGTGTGTGCTGTGGTAAAGAGGAATGGATGAGGGGAAGGGGTTAATAAAGTTGTTTTGTTGAAGATGACGGGCCAGGTGGTCTCCATGTCTATTACCTCAAGGGTGGTGATAAAATCGCTGCCCACGGGCTGTGGATGGCCCGCTAACATCTTTAAAGAGTGGTTTTTATTGGGATATTACCCCCACCCCCCCATTAATACGTTTAACACTAAGGTTATTATTCAGTGGCATGACATGGAGTGTTGCCAAGCTGAGCAGATTTAGTTCAAACTGTACCTATGATTGTTTTCATCTCTCAGTAGGCTTAGAGTACTCATTGGCCAGGTTCTCAACAGACTATATGTCCCATGTAGATTATACCCTATTTATGATTGGTCAAACGGGGACAACTACGTCGCTTAGAATTGAGAGAGTGAACTTCGCTCACTCCTATAATCAACCAAACGGGCTTTATCCCAGTAGTATTTTCTTTCACAGCGTATTAAGGTCCATTTACACTATTTAACAAAAACAATTGGTAAAACAATGGGTTTTTTAGCACCGTATCCTACTATCCGTTCGGGTTGTGCGCTTGTGATCTAATTAAGCCAATGGTTTCAGGGATTATAAAGGTTTTATTCAGAAGAAGTTACCCGCATTTAGGTGGAGGTAGATTGGGAAACCATTTTGGAAAAAACCCCCTCAATATACCCGACCGAAATTCTAACCTTGATCAGTAATTTAGTCTGACACTATAGTAGCGCGTTAGACTATGCGGCCACGGTTTGTGTTGTGTTGTGCAAAAAAAATAAAAAAATGTACGGAACTCCGCACGGACTTTCACACTCTATTGTTTAAAAATGGAGATACATACTCAAAACTCATAATATATATGAAACGAAATAATATACACTAGCAAACCCAAGCATAAATTGCACTCTATTTATGTAAAACTTTTTTTGGGTCCCGGTTTTAAATTTTATAATTTTATTTTTAAAGAATTAATGTCCACATTTGTATGTTTGGACCGATAAAAAATATCAATATTTCAATATTGGGTCCACAAGGGTCAACACTTCCTATTAAAATTTCGACTTCCGGTTAAAATTCTTGACATTTTATTGGGTGTTGTACATCTTCATGACATCGCATTGCTATTAAATTCCTTATTTATAAATTTTGACCAATAAAAAATGTAAATATTGACTATTGAGTCTAAATGGAGATAGAACATTGTTGTACAAACATTTCTCCTAAGAGGTTTAAGGAAAAATAACATTAACTTTTTGAGAGGCTTACTTACATTTAATTACTCTGTGCCATTGGAGAATTATTGCGTTAAAACTTAAGTAGTATCTCTTTAAAACTAAAGCTCACAAAATTGTATTAATATATTTGCCAATATCTCAGAAACTGTTGGTTTTATAAAAATATATTTCACATACATTTTTAAAATTTTTAATAGTACTACAATTTTTCAATTATAAGTTATTCATTATCTCAAATAGTTGTGGAGATACGGAAATGTCAGCTTCTGTAAAGTACCCTTAAATCAGTTTCATGGGAAAATAAAAATAGCCACTTTATTTATAATCTTAATCAACGCCTAGACACGAATTTTAATCAAAATCGTTGGAGTCGATTTTGAGAAATCGATTTTATTCTCTTTTCGCCCTTTGTTAAACTACTCTTAATTTTAAGTTTAAACAGACACACAGACAGACGGCATTGCAAAGACCACTTTTTAGGGTTCGGGGGGTCATGCATGATACGTCGACATTCGTCAACATTTCAGTAAGATATTCTTTACGGTCGCACCTTATGTGTTCGAAAAGTTAAAAAATATAAATATTTGCGTATAGCATGAAAGTTATTGGTTTTATAAAAATATGCTTCGAATGAAATATTTGTATAATAAATAGATCTACATATTTTTAATGATAAGTAATTTCACATCTCAAATAGTTTCGGAGATATGATAAAAAAAAAATAATTACGCATCAGACCAGAGCTCTTAAAGTCATTTTGCTGAAATATTGAGGGTAGCCATTTTGTTTGGAATATTCATAAATGTTTTTAAATGAAATTTAATCAAAATCATTAGAGCCGATTTTGATAAATCGACTTTTTCTCTTTTTGCCCCTCAGTAAACTACCCTTAATTTTAGGGTTAGATAAACAATTCCAAAAATCCCTCGGGGCAGCCCTATGAAAACTCTAGATACCAAGTTTTAGCCCAATCGGTAAAATAGTTTAGGCTCTAGTTGGAAGTACAGAAAGACAGACAGACAGACAAACGGAAATTCAAAAATCACTTTTTCCGATTCGGTTGGGAGGGGTCCTGAACGTCGAAATTCATCAAAATCTCAAGTTTGATTTTTTTTTTACGATCACAATACTTTCTCTACCTGTAAGCTAGCGAGAAAGTAAAAAGGGCTAAAAGACGATTTTGAGTTCAACCATCTCTACTCGCTAGAGCTAAAAAATGTGCGAGTGACCTTTTGACTGATCTTCAATGTGATGACCATGCCCTGTTGGCTGAGGAGCTCATAACTGATGGCAGTTTTAGGAAGTTTGTTCGGATGACAAACCAAGATTTTGAGTACCTAATTAATTTGATTTGGAATCGAATAGTTAGAAACAAACACCTCTTTTAAGGGTGCTATTCCAGTGAAAGAACAGTTTAACAAACCTACGTAATTTAAAAAGTCCTGTAACAGGTGCAACATATTATAAAACAAAACTAACATATTTTTCTTTGATCTTTACCGACACTGGACGGGAAACATATTTAACTTGTTAAGTGGGCTTCAGACGATCTGGCTTGTCGGCCCGACAGTCAGCCTGACCAAATAATGTGTCACACACGCCTTCACTTAGCGCCTGATTCCATCAGTTTATATTTGCTTCTCATGATTGGGATCGCGCTAAAAGCAGGCGGTTGGGTCGGATGGGCTGGCCACCCGATATGAAAATGATCATTATGTCAGATGACGACCTAATATTGGGTTTGATCTTACCAAATCCGCCTGACCAAATCATATCGTCTGTAGCCAGCTTTATAAAACACGAAAACCGTTTTAATACATCAAAAACACGAAGTTTTGAAGATTGTTGCATGGTGCAAACGAACCTTTAGTGAGCGTTAGTGTTATATTCATTCATTAAGGTGTAATGAAAAGGAACGTGAGTTTAAGGCAAAATTTAAAAAAAAGGGCCCAAATAAATAGAATGTTGCTCCACTAGATCAGTTAAGTTTAATTTTATTCTTATAGCCTAGTGATCACAGCAGTTCATAAATGTTTTTCATCGGCATCACAGAATTTAAACAGGACTATAGCCTGATTCGGTGACCGCATGGTATAAGGCGTCACTCTTGCAATAGACTAGACGGCCGATGACGGAGGGATTGGGAATTGAGTCCCAGTCGGGTGTACTGAAAGATTTTCCTAAATGGTTTTCAGCTCTTCCTTTATACAAATGCGTTTACTCTTTCTCTAAATTAAACCTTCTTTATCCATAAAATACTAACATAATTTGCATATAAGCGTACAACTCAAACGGGCAGTAGACGCGTTTCTAAAAAAAAACTAACTTTTTTCTTCTTTTAATAAGTTTCACATCAAATATTTCTGAGCTCATGACAGATATTCAAGAACTGTTGAGATAACCATGTGTAGAAAATTAAACTAAAGGTATCTACTGGAGAAACTTTTTTTTTAAATTTTGGCCAAAAGAGTTTTTTGCTATACAACCTGCAAAAATACTGACCTTAACTCACAGCCATATCCTTCCCATCTTAATTACGTTAATGTTATAGGTATAAGTAAGGTAGCATTTTAGAGGAAATGTAGCCGCATTTACTTGGAGATGAAGAGAATGAGTGAGTGGGAAACCATTCAGGAAAAAAATCTCCTAAGTATACTAGATCGAGATTCAAACTCCAATCTCCCCATCACCGGCGATTCAGTCTAGCACAAAAGTGACGCGTTTAGACGTTTAGACCACGCGACCCACGCGACCACCGGCGCAGGTAATGGAGTAGTAAATTATCCGCTGTGGAGTCTGGTCGTTGTGTTACACGTAAAAGTTTATTCTGAATAAGCCTTTGAGCCTATGAAGATAAAACGTTCTGTAGACAAGAGTTTGTCTTGTAAGTGGTATTGTCATTCCCCCGTACGTCTAGGCGTGTGGGTGAGACTTGGAGGGCAGTGCCCCTAGTGGCACCTACTCTACACTCACTTTTGGACCGGTGACTTACCGCACCGCACCGCACCGCAAGGTACTGGGCGTGTGCCCACACACACACACACACACACACACACACACACACACACACAACAGAAGTTACTAAGGTCGAAGAAAGCCTTTGGGCTGGGGATGTAGGGAACGTGAGTTAAGGGCAGTGTTTTTTGAAGTTTTACAGCTTTTTTTAAAAAATAAATCAAATATGGTTATAGTAGAACATAAGAATTTAATTTTATTCTAATGGTGATATCAACAATTCTTGAATATCTGTCAAGGCTATCCTGGAAATTAATGACAACTTTTTCTCTTCATTAAAAAAGATTTATCGTCTGTTATCGCTATGCTCATAACATATATTCAACAAATGTTGATATCACCACGCGAAGAAAATTAAATTATATGTGTCTATTGAGCAATATTTTTGTATTTTGGCTAAAAAACAGCAAAAAACTTACCTTTTATCACGAGTTAAGTTAATTATTTTTTGCCGTTCTTAAGGCAAGTTTATTTTTGGCATTTTAAAATATATATTTATATTGCTTAAGTAGATACATTTAATTGAATTCTCTACGCACGCTGATCTTAATATTTCTTAAATATTTCTCATGGGCATCGCATAGTTATTTAATCAAGATTGTTTCTCTTCGTTTAAAAAGTCTTCTTCAAACTCCACTATTTTCATGAGAAATTTTCAAGAAACGTTGAGATTATTAAGAGAAGAAAAATAAACGGAACTTATCAACTGAAAAAATGTCTTATTTAATTTTGGCTCAAAACGATTTTTTTCCCATGATAACTAGAAAAATAGGGACGAATTTTTCTTAAGTCACACTCCTCAATTCTTATCTCTTAAATAATTAAGAAATTGGTTTTGAATATTTTATTTTATATATGAACCGTTGTGTAACACCTCGTTCGTAAACACTTAGCTCGAATACCCCAAGAGTTAAATTCTAACAACTGATAAATTAATTAAAACCTTTCTCTCTAGTCTTATTAGTGGGGCTTGAAATTTATTATTTCACCTTAAGAAATAAATGTAATATTCTGAATAAAAACCTTCTTTAAGTATAATTTGTTATTCTTACCTATTGGGTTAGAAAATCCAAGTGTTTATTTATTTGAGGTATTTAACGTGCACTTTCTGAACCGACTAATTATCTAAACACACAAGAATTTCTATGAATAAGAGTGAAAGAGCCTATCAATTTTGTTGAGAAAGGTAAATTCGCGTACTTTTTAGGATTCTTCTAGATGCCAAAATCGACATGGGACCGATGGCTTTATTTTCACCCCGAAGGAAGTTGTTATCCGGATTTTTAGCGCTCAGGAAAAATCTATCGAACCCGGATCGGTTTGAAGCCCTGAACATCGAATCATGAGGCGAGCACTTTACCCCAAGACCACTAAGATCGACTTTAGCTGAGTAATAACTTTTTTTAAAACTTCACGTATCACTTAAGTTAAATGTATATGCAGCTTAGACATAAAAAAAACAAGAATCATAATACAAAACTCATATCAAGATGAAAATAGGCCTACATCAACATTATTACTAACAATAACTAATAAAACTCAAGGGGATGCTTGGATGATTTTTTTAAATATTAGATTTAAGTTACATTAACTTGAAGCAAAAAAAAAACAAAAAAAAAACACCGTTACTAAATAGTTTTCATGTACCACTATTAAATACCCCATATAGCCTACCCGTAGGGGTATGCAAGCTCCAGGTTGAGACCCACTCTATTAAGATTTGTGTTGAACGCAACAATTAAATTAAACCATATGCAATAGCTTGTATATTTTAAATAGATAGTATAAGCGCAGGGATATGTGGCGTACTTTTGTAAGTGTGGCAATTAACCTTCGAATTCCTAACGCCATAGAGTAAGTAATAAAACACAATGAACGTTTCAATACCTCTAAATTATTTATTGATACAATGCAATATACAGTTCCCATATCTCATAACTATGTTTGGATAATAGCTCCACATAGTATGTATTATAGTGGAAACTCTGTTTATCCGGCCCTCATTAATCCGGATTTCTGGTTTACTCTGACTGAAATTTCGCATTAATTACAGCGTTTAGACATGTGTGACCACGTCCCCCATTAAAAAGTGGCCACAACAAAAATTTAGTCATTCATTATTTTTTGGGTGAACAGTGGTTGTAACATGTTTCAAGTGTTTTGTATATTTGTTTTTGTGTAAATAAATGGCGAGTTGTAGTAATATATATTATTTCAACACAATTTACCTATAATTTCTTAACTATTCTGATTTTCGTTAATCCGGATGACACCCGGTCCCAGTTAGCCTGAATAAACGAACTTTCACTGTGGTAGAGCTGTTTTTTATACTAAACATGGATGAAAGTTTATTACTATATCATCTGTATTTATTTATACACATTCGCTAGAAATTAACAAGGTATAATTGAGAATAAATGTGCCTAAATTTGCATGTAGGGGATTTGAGGAACAACTTAGGAGAGATAAAAAAACCTCTAACTGTAGTATACCCGACCCGGTATTTAGACCCTACCTATCATCACTGGCAAACCATAATATATAAAGATGAAGAAAGTAATGATATACAATTAAGTACATGAAAGACGAATCTTGAGAGAAGAATGATTATAGCTACGGAGATCAGCCGTAACTGATTCATATACGGATAAATTGAAAAATGACACCTGGATATGGGAATTGAACCCGGAACCTTTAGCTTAGTACACCAATGCTCTACCACTGAGCTATACAAGAACCATCACACGTCCATTACAGAATCTGCCTTAAAATATGAGTGAAGAATGACTCTGAACACGGGGCGATCCCTGGATAGTTCAATGGTAGATCATTAAGGCACTAAGTCAAAGATACCGGGTTTGATTCCTGTGTCCAGATGTAATTTTTCGATTCATTCGAACAAAATATATTATAATCTTAACGTTTAGTCCGCAAAGCCACCGATGCTGGTATTAATATGACCTGTTAATGCCATTTATTTATTAATATTTATGATTTACTCTAATGTTTCAGTGGCTATTTATGGATGCAGAAAATCTAGTTAGATTATATGTGGCAGCTAAATATATAAATATATTTTATCTAAGTTTTATCATGTTACTCAGATAATACAATTCTTTGCTCTAGGTTTGTTATTTAGTATGAGGTTAAGCTACAGTCCAAATTTCATAGGAAGGAACTTACAAGCTTGTTAGAAGAGTTTATTTTTCAGCAGCGCGTCTTACTGTGTGTTCAGGTTATAAGCATATATACTGTAATAATTACGTTAAGTGAAATTAGGGAGTAGTAAAGTTGAATTTAGAGAAAGTGTACTCGCATTTGCGTCGAGGTATAGTTAGAACCATTTTGGAAAAAAAAACTTCAGTAAAATCGACTGGGATTCGAACCCCGATCTCTCTGTCATCGGTAGTCTAGTCTAACACGAGACTGACGCCTTAGACAATGCAACTAGCGAAGCAGGTTGTTAAAAGTTATTAAATCTATTTATAAAATAAAAAAAAATAAAAAAAATTAAAGTAAATTTTATTCACAAAAAGTATTTGTATTTTATAAATACAAATCGCAGGAAAAATAAACTAGTTTTTAAGTAAAGTATTGCTATAACCTAATGTTTATAAAATTAAAACAAGTAGGTGGGGAGGGAGTGGGAGGGGGTCGATACGGGGGTAATCTTTAAGGAAGCACATATAGGAAGTAAGATGGGAAGATTACACGTTGAAAACCCAAAGTGCAGCCCTTTGCTCGGAATTTGAACCTCAACATTCACGTCCATGAAATTAGTAAAATTCTGGTCTTACGACTCTGAGACCCCTAGGCGACAGCCGAGATTACGTTAAATTCTCAAACTAAATACGTATATTATTTATTTAATTGTATTTTTTTTAGCCTTTACTATTATATTTCGCTTGGTTCCTATACATTGGGCAAAGATAAACTTTGCCGTGTGAGAACACTTATATTTTACAATAATTACGTACCACGAATTCGTGACAAAATACATCTTCATAATTACAAGACGCATGCATTAATATATTTCATGGAATATATAAACGATGCCGTATAAATCCATACATCCTGATTTCTGCGAATGGTACACATCTAATCACGCGAGTGACTAGGTCAAAACTCTTTTAAAAATTACGTATAACGGGAGTTTGCCAATTGCTTGCAATTCAAAGAATATAATTTGAGATTACCTCGCGTCTTCGACTAGTTTCAGAGGCAATTCACAAATAAGACTATCTCCAGAGATTAAAGGGTGGAGTGATATACCACAAGTATAGAGGGCCATGGTTTAATTCTCGATTGTATTAAAGAGGGTTTTCACTATCTACATCAGGCCTGTCCAACTTGCGGCCCTCAGAAGCATGGGCGCCCGCAGACATTTTTTGTTGGTGGAGTGGGGTCAAAATATATTCACAAAAACACTAACACACAGACGCACGCGCACCTGGAGAAATTTCTGCTGGGCACTGGCATTATAATTTCACTGTATATATGTATATATATGTATATATATATAAAAAATAGAGCAGCACTTGATGTCGTTAGTTCTCTCTGTTCTCAGACGAGAAGATTATGATGAAATGTCAACCATTTTTTTAAATGTAGTGATAGGTTTCATTCAGAAATGCGTCTATTGGATGTGGTGATCATATACCACGATTGTAAATCTGTAAGTTGTTAAATTTTGGAAGAAAAAAAATTGTAAGGCAAATTAGAAGATTAAAAAAAGTTAACAATGTTTTCTTTTCAAAGAAATCATAGTTCTAGGGGGGTGGGGTTTGCCCCCCTTGCCCTTTACTGTGGGCGCCCATTGCTCGGAAGCATATTTTGTGGCCCGTGACACATTAGAAAAAACGTCATCCAGGAGTTCCTTAAACATAATAAAACTGAAATTGTATAGAATTTATTATATGCATTATTAGCTGTACTGTACTGTTTATAAATTATTATAATACTTTTAAAGTAATGTATTAGTTTTATAAAAAACATTGATACTGTAGAGGTCTAATTTCCAGATATCTGGCCCGCACACTGTCTAGAAATATAAAATGAGGCCCTTAGCTAACTTCAAGTTGTATGTATGTATATCAAAAATTCATGTGGTGTCTGTTTGTCTGGCCAGTGTTTCTCAAATATCCCAATAAGTTAAAAAGCTGAAACTTTGAACAATGTTTACTAAAGTGTCGTAGCTACCTCATAAAATTCTCGAATCCGATTTATTTTTTGCAGAGGGGATCACTGTGATCACGTGGTTGGTTTCAGTTTAAATTTTGGCCTGTGGAGCAAGCATGCCATCTTCACGATAAAAAACGGAGACTTGAAAAATTTTTTTTTTATAACCTGGCAGAGCCATGGACACAAATCACGCTACCTCCTGTTTTGAAAATTCTGAAAATATATCAAAAATAACAGGGATCAAACTTCACGAGAAATCCGAAATTGCACTTGTCGGAGATAAGCCTATCCCCTGGCCTAGTTTGTATGTATGATTATTTTACTTATTTGTTTATTTGAAGTATACTTTCTGAACTGACTGTATATATACAATAAAATAAACAAATAAATAAACAAATAAGTAAAATAATCATACGTATATATATATATCAGCACACGAGAATTTCTATGAGTGAGAGCGAAATAGCATACCAATTTTCTGGGAATTTTCTAGGGTTCTTTTACATGCCACAATCGACATGGGACCGACGCGACGGCTCTACTTCCCTTCAAAAGGAAGTTTTGTCACAGATTTTTATCGCTTAAAATATCCGTTGACTCCAGTTGGGTCTAAACCCACGAACATTGGGTCCTGAGGCGGGCACTTTACGCCAAGACCACCGAGGTCGGCGTGTATGATTCGTCTTGGTAACTTTTTACTTTACATCCATTAATGTTTTAAGCCAATGGCATGGGTCAGTTTTTACTTTTTCTCAACATCTCAGCGAGAAAGTAATGTGATCGTCAAATAAATTTGTCTCGAGATTTTGATAAATGTTGACTTTCATGACTAGGGATGTGGTATTGAAAGAAAAGTATCGATATTGTATTCATTAAAAGAATCGGAAGAAAAATATCGATACCCTACTAGTATCGAAAGAAAAGTATCGATAACAGTAAGTATCAGTATCGAAATTATAATCTGGAAAAATGTTTTTTCATCTAGTAGTGATAATAGTTTCAAATTTTGCATCATAATTGTATTTTCATAATTATTTAAACACTGCAGATTATAATGACTTAACCATACTTAATCTATCACGTCTATGTTATGTGTTGCAACTTGGAAGGTTTAATATATAGTATTTTATTATGGATATTATAGAAGGTGTTACCATACCAGCAAGAGTTCTTCTTGCTTGTCCTGCAGAAAATGAGTGAGAATTGATAAATAGTGTCATTGGTTCTTTCTCCACAGTCCACCCTAGTAAACATTTAATCCAAGCATGAGTGAAGATAACAAGAAATTGGTTTCTTTTGATAACGATCCGATATCCGAGTGTGAGTATCAAAATCAGTAAAAGTATCGAAAAATGTATCTAGTAAAAAAATGCTAGTATAGAAAGGAAAATATCGATATTAGTAAAGTATCGATATTGTTCTCACATCCCTATTTATGACCCCCTGACACTCAAAGATTTGTTTTCGCAATGCCGTATGTCTGTCTGTACCTCAGGCTAGAGCCGAAACTCTTTTACCAATTGTGCTAAAGTTTCGTATCTGGGGTTTTCATAAAGTCCCCCGAGGGATTTTTGGAATTAGATATCTAATCCTAGAATTAAGGGTAGTTTACTGAAGGGCAAAAAGAGAAAAAAAATAGTTTTTCTCAAAATTCGCTTTAACGATTTTGATTACATTTTATACCTAGAAATTATTTATCATATAAACAAGATGGCAACTCTCATTTTCTTCAGAAAATGACTTTGAGGATACTTTACATGCGGGAAATTTTTCCAATTTTCATAATTTCTCCGCAATTATTAGAGATACGAAATAACTTATCATTGTAAAGTTGTAGAACTATTAAAGATAAAAATATTTTATAAGAAATATATTTTTATAAGACCAATAGTTTCTGAGCTATAAGAAAATATATATGTGTATATATACTCTTTGATTCAGGTCTTTGAAAATGAATTAGACTCTTATGCTCTTTGGTGGACAAAGATGTTTCTCTTTTCTCCATTTTTCTGTAACAATGTTCATAGTTCTTAAAACAATAGAGTATGTAATTAACAGTGTATATTATTTCATTTATGATTTTTGGTGTAGTGTTCCTACAACAATATAAAGCCCTATTATTTCGTTTCACAAAACTGATGAGATTCTAGTAAATGCCTAATTCAAGATAAGAGCGGTAGAAAGTTTGTGCAGTGCGCCGTACCATTTATTTATTCAAGCTATACATTTTCCACTACCAGCCTGCTAGGCCTGTCGTAGCTTCATATGTCTTATAATCTAGCTTAAGATTAGGACAGGCACAACATCCAGTCCCCAGGCCATTAGTTTATCAATGTGAAAGGGTAAACCCACATTTAACCAATGATACATTTTTCGGTCATGCCGATAATCGAGCCCGGGACCCTTAGCTTAGTAGGTAGACACGCTACTGACTGAACTAAGGTGTAGGATCGTCTTGTTAACCAAATAGTTAATATCTTGGTGCCAGAGCCGATTGTGTAGCTTTTATAACAACCTATTTTTGGTTAAAATAAATAAAATATTGCTCCAGTAGAAATATAGAGTCTAATTTTTTTCACATGGTGATATCATTAATACTAACAGTTCTTTAATACACCCGTGAGCATAGCGGCATTAGATGACAAACTTTTTAAATGAAGAGAAAAAAATTGTCATTAAATTCCAGAATACTCTTGAAAAATATTCAAGAATTGTCTAGGTCACCATGTGAAGAAAATTAAACTTTATATTTATAATGGAGAATTATTTGATTTATTTTGACCAAAAAAAGTTTTAATACAAAAACCACAAAAATACCAAATTTTCTTCTCGTTTCATACATTCCTACCTTGGGTGTATTGATTTAAAGTCGTACTGATGAAATAGGTTTGTTTAGAAAGTGTAGTTTAAGTACCCAGATTAAAAATAAACATGTAAACATATTAAATAAGCTAACCATTTTGGTTGGACTCACATTAGTGGTCGCTTCATCTAACACGTCACTTTCGTGTTGGACTGGATTTCCGATGACGGGAAAATTGAGGTTCGAATCCCAGTCGAATGTTCTGAGAATAGTTTCCTCTGAACGGGCTCCCACTTTTCTTTCACGCAAATATGAATATGTTTCCTCTGAAATTCTTCCTTTTTTTTCTTATTTCTATCCCAGTATAGTAAATATACTGATAGCCCGAATAGGTATGGAGACACAGTCGGAGGGTTGGTGGAAGGGAAAGTAAAGTAGGAACCTAAAGACGGAAATATAGGTAGACCCCTCCCCTTATTTTGGCTATGACACTGCCTCAAACAAAAACCCCGCGTGACCGCGACCGTGCGAATGGAAGCAGATGTGGAACACCGCACCTGTGTTTAGAAGAGTGCTCTCCACTATCAAACAAGTACCGGTACATACTAAAATAATTATATTAGTCATCTAGAGTGTTGCTTCAAGCACTTTGTGTGTGTTCGTAAAAAAAAGTTTGATAAAAAGAAGCAGTTAAAACAAACCCGCTTCGGCGGCCGCATGGTCAAAGGTGCTACTCTCGCAGTAGACTAGACTACCGATGACGGGAAGATCGAGGTTTGAATCTCAATCGGGTGTTCTGAGGTGTTTTTTTTCCGAAATGGTCTTCCACTCTCCACGCAATTACGGGTACACTTCAACTAGATATATCCTTCTTAAACCCTAATATCATTAGCGTTAATAGTATTTATTTATTTTAAGTATTTAACGTACACTTTCTGAACCGAGGACACGAGAATTTCTAAGAGTGAGAGTGAAAGGGCCTACCAATTTTGCCGGTAAAGGTATTTTCACATACCTTTCAGAGTTTTTTACATGCCACAGTTGACATGGGATCAACGGCTTTACATCCCTTCCGAAGGAAGTTGTGTTACGCATTTTTATCGTTCAAGAACAATCCGTAGACCCCGGTTGGGTTTGAACATCGGGTCCTTGAGGCGAGCACTTTACCCCAAGACCACTGAGGTTGACCGTAAATAGTACACACGTGTATAACCCGAACGTGTGATCTGATTGGGTGCTGGAAAAATGTTAAAACAACTCCATATTGTTTTTTATAAGAACCTAATTTTCTTCTTCTATAGTATATCTGATCTCTCGTCGTTTAATGGAACTGCAACTCATCGTCGTATTCAACACGACTTTTTAGGTATTCATTGGTAAATCAGTTATTTATATGTTGGTTATTCATGTTTATATTCACAAAAAAAGATGTATGTGGTCTTTAATCTAGTGTGATATCCACTTCGGTGGCCACATGGTCTAAGGCGTCACCATCGCAATAAACTAGACTAACGAAGATGGGGGGATCATGATCCAATACTAGTCGGGTGTATTAGAGATGGTTTTCCCTAAATGGTTTCCCACTCTCATTCAACGCTAATGCGGGTACACTTTCTCTTAACCTCTGAATTCAACCTTCCTCATCCCTTAACCCATTAGCATAATTAGTAAATAGGCGTATAGCCCAAGTGGGTAGTAAGACGCGGTTCTAAAAAAAGTTCTATCTGATTTATGAAAAGACTTGTATTATTTTTAATTTGAAAATTTCAAACCTTAGATATAAGACCAATTTATTCAACAAATAAAATCATCTTACTTGCCGTTCAAAACTATTCAATTACACTAATGGACTTGTCAGAGACAAGGAAGGTAGAAATAAGTTAAATATTCACGAATTTACATGAAAACAATGTAAGAAGCAATTTTTGATAAAAAAAACGCCCCCAGTACACCCAGCCGGGAATTGAAACTGGACCTCTCCATCACCAGCAAACCAGGCTATACGAGATTGACGTTTAATCTGTGTATCAATCGATGTGGGTTATAGGTTTACTGATAATCAAGAAAAGTATCGATATAAAAGAGTTATTCATAGTTTATAGGCAATGTACCAACTTTGATATAAAATAATTGGGGACAAATATTCACCCCACACCAGTGGACACGCCGATAAAGGTATCGATCTCGTATTTGTCTGGTTTGATGGTGACGTGAAGGTTGGGTTTCGGGTACTGAATTCATGGTAGTATCTTTTTTTGAAATGGTTTCCAATAAACCCTAAACGCAAGTGTGGATACATTACCTATAAAATTAGCTATATTTTACTCAACCCAAAGCCATTAATGTAAATACGCAAAAAGTCTGGACAGGTGATAAGACAAATAAAAAAAACATAAAAAACCTTTAAGACAACCCTATAAGGTGGTAGGACTGGGGAGTACCAAAAACAAATTAAATACATATCTAGAGAAACACTGTGATAAGACACTAGCCATTTTACTGGAGACAAAATGAGGGGGTTGGAGCAAAAACATGATAACCCTTATTTTATGAAAAAATGTGTTAGCAGTGATTTCTGGTAGCTTGCCTCTTTGATTACAAGTTGTTGTTTTTTATAGTCAAGAGCCTTAACCTAATTTATTTTTATAGCTAGATTTCAGGATTTTATAAACGTTTGAATATTGAATGAAACCCATTTAAATTCATGAGGGTTACTTTGTTTTTGCCCCTAGCCCCTTCAAATATGTAAATATTGGCTTGATAGGCAAGAGGTCAATCCCGATCGAACGCACAAATGACATGATGAACAATCTACCATTCACTTCGGTGGATGCATGGTCTAAGGCGCTACTCTCACTATAGACTATACTACCGACGACGGGTGGATCGTGGTTCGATCCCGGTTAGATGTATTGAGAATTGGTTCTTCCAAAATGATTTCCATTCTCACTCCACGCAAATGCGAGTACACTTCTAATAAATTCCACCTTCCTCATCCCTAACTCATCAACGTAATTAGTACATGAGCGTATAACTCAAATGTGTAGTAAGATGTGCTAAAATATGCCTACCAGTCTTTTATTTCTTCTGCCTCTCTACCTGTGTGGTTTCGTTTAGTGCTTATTATTTCTCACTTTAAATAGGTCGTTAGTAACATTGTATCACAAATAAACTAGTATGAAATTAGGTGACCCCTCATCTCCCTAGCCAAGGGATTAGGATGATTAATTATACAAAAGAGCACACTGATTAGATTACAATTGGTAAATAAACGACGATTAAGCTGACCGAAAAAAAATTACTTTTCTCATCCCTGAATTAATTTAGTCACTTCATGATTAAATATAAAAAATGTACTTGCTCACATAAAATGAGTATTATAATCGTGATTTTATTTTTTCAATCGTGATATTATGATTATTCTTGACTTTCTGTGTGGCTCCGAACTAAATAAAAGTTAGTGTTAAAATTATGTTTTTCCTTATGTCTGCCTGTCTTAAAGATGAAATAGAATTCGTTCAAATTTGATATTTTGATGCTATATAATATAATGTAATACTTTGAGGCCAAATTGTGATTTGGATGTTAGCTCCTAAATTAAGGGTAATTAATAGATGATTTTTAAATTGACATTGTTTAATTACACTTGTTGTTTCAATTTGGTTCAAATTGGATTAATGAAGAGTGTTTTAAAATATTATTATTACTGTATACTTATTTGTAGGAAATTATATTGAAGTCTACTGGTTTTATAAAATTCGTGATATTTCAAAAATCACTTTAGCAGTCTTATTCAAAATAGTATTTAATAAGTAAGAATACATGCTTGTTTTTCTAAAAAAAAATATTATTAACAGATGACAAATTATTTTATTTGAAGTTTTCAAAAAATAATCCTTACAATTTTGTTCAAAATTTGTTCCTAGAGAATAAGTTATATTACATTATAAATAACAATATATACTTCCGATTAAAATTAAAATTAAAATTACATTTTAGAATAGTTTATTGAGTAATGATGTTTGAAGATTCTAAATGTAGGCCTATATATGAGAAAGTTTGTAGGATTCAGTCGTAAAATTTCTTTTATAACAAGCTCTTGATTAATAATTTTTTTAAAATTATAAATTCATTAAACACTTTATTTTATAGAGCTCATGAATTTTCACATTACATACTGTAAAGGAATCCACTTATAGGTGAGTTTTCTTCTACCATTTCACATCCTCTCTTCAAACAAATGCTGGAGCTATTTATTAAAAGTCCCCTATTTAATAAAGATTGCATTATATAATATTAATGTAATTGTTAGCTCAATACCTTCATTCAACAGTTAAACAGGAGAAAAACTAAATGGTAAATTGAGATTGCTCCCTAGAGCCATGTTTGCAAAATATTGATCTGGATACTGGTTTTTGTGTATGTCATAAAACAATTGAGGTTAAGCCGCTAACAACCTGCCAAGGCATTAAAATGTGTTAATAACGTTAAGAAAAGGACGTCTTTCCTAGTACTGTGTAACTTGGCATTAGCTCCTCAAGATCAGAAGTTTTATGACTTTAGAAATGGCTCATGAACGTTTAAAGGCACAAAAAAGAAAAAAAATGAAAATGGTTATTTTGAGTAAAACCAATAAAACTGGATTTATATAGCGTTAATTACATAATCTGCATGTAAAGTACAAGTTTATAGCAGCATTCTGTATGCATTTACTGTTCATTCAGAGAGACTTTGATAAACCGAGATGATGCTAAAAAATGTGCCACTCAGAGATTAAAACCCTGAACATTTGGCTTATAATCAAATTAACATTATTTTATTGTTTGTTTAAATATATATAACAATGACTTAAGGCTGAAAGGCAAGGGTTGAAATCCCTGTCCTGGTGTCATTTTCCTATATTTAAGCAAACACTCCATTGGAATGTCATCTGAAAGTACATGGTATAGTAAGTAGCATGATAACCCATGAAACGTTAGGATCAATATAATTAGTTATTTAATATTTTTGAAACTATTTTGGAGGGGATTTGAACCCCCAAAATCCTACCTATGATAATCTAGTGTTATTATATAGGCCTATAGTGTGTGATTAACTGTAGGTCTATTTCATTGCAAATACATTTTGATATATGTTGATATGCAGCCATTGATATTGTCATTTTTTAAAATTATTTTTGCTTGCGTTTAATATGGTACAGGTGTTTTTATATCTATAATATTTTACCTCCTCAATAGTCCCATGGTTTAAGGAAGTATTTCTCAAACTTTTACTAATAGCGGACAATTTGATAATCTTTAAATGTACACGTGGACCACCCACCTTAATACATTACCTACCTGTCACTTGTAGAAGCAGGAAATTGTCTAATTAATTTTTTATCAAGCAGTAGAAACAGTATATTTATATAGCTTTGTTTCATTACCACATTTTACAGTCCAATTTTCATAGGAAGAGCCTTGTCTGACAGCTAGAAACGATACTAAATCGACTTTCAAGTCGAGTAATATGACGCCACATTTGCTATGTATTATTAATAAAATAACACTAATAATATTTACAATAGTATTAGTGTCTATGAAAATTGGGATGCACTTGTGTAGCAAAATATAGGTGACTTGGTGGAGCTAGCTCGTGAATATTGGCTTATTTTTATTTATTTTACTTTTTACTTTCTAATAAAAAGAAAAATGTTGTGATTGTGAAAAATTCCGACCTCGAGATTTTGATGTGTCCTACGTTCTCTGTGCCCCATAACCCTAAAGGAATTATACCCATCCTTGGGGTATTTTGATTGAAGCCCTCAAATAAAGAATGGTTTAATGTTGCGTAATTTTTGAAAATTGACATAAAGATATTGTTTAAAATTGATATCTAATCAAGGAAGAATGTATATGTTGCTAATGTATTAAAACTGGCTGATTTAGTTTACAATACGGTTAGGATCATGTTAGAAATATTTAAAGAGTGCTTGCTTTGTTTTATCTCAGTTTCAGGCGCTGCTATATGAAAGCGAACAAGAGTAGATAATTTTCATCATTCTGGTGTGTAGGTAAAGCGCAACCAAACATTTCACTTATATTGAAAAATGAAGTTATTATCTCGGATGGGCCTAGGTAATATTAGAGCGAGTCTTATAATATAATTTACAAGTCCAATAACATGGTGGGTATAGGAATTATATATATATTTTATAATGACTCTAATAAATACCAAATTAATCTCAACTTTGTTTTTTATTCATGACACACAAAAATACATTGTATTAATACCATCTACCTTTATCAATTTACTAGCACTAAGGCCAGGCTCACATTTAACATCAATGTATAGTTGTTTTTTGTTGTTTTTATCACCGCGTCTTACTACCCGTTTGGGTTATACGATTATGTACTAAGTACGCTAATGCTTTTAGGTATTAGGAAGGTTATATAAGAAGAGCATTTTCGTGGAGGGAAAGTGGAAAACCATTTTGGGAAAACCACCCTCAGTACACCCGACCGAGATTTGAACCTCGATTTCTCCATCATCGGCAGTCTAGCCTTACTACAAGTGTATCGCGTTAGATCACGCGGCCACCGAAGCGGGTAATTTATAAAATTATATAGTATTATATATTCACCAATAATAATTTTTATTTCGCTCCATATGCACGTTTTCCTAACTAATCTTAAGGCATGATTTTGTTCGATTCTCTATACATTCTGCGTTTTTATTACAAGAATTTATGCCCATGTGCGATTTACTGGCTTACTGAGTTTCAAGCTATTGAAGGAATTTACTAATTATTTATGGGCCTGGCATCAAACACAAATATAATATTTTCTGGTGCTAATAATGAATGTATAATATTAAATCCTTTGAAACAGTTTAAGATAGTTTGTAGCTCATGTATGGATAGCACACCCAGTTCAGACAGTGAGTGTGTGTGTGTGTGTGTGTATTATTAGTACTAAATTCAATCACGAACAATAGCAAAAGGATTGCTTAATTTACAATTGAGACATTTTTTCTTTCTTCAAGCGAATGCTGATGCGTTTCCTTAAACCTCGTTAAACTCATCGCGCTACCTTAAATGTATACGCTCAACTAGTCACTAGATAGTTATCGTATTTTAGTATGCAAATAAGATTAAGATATGAATAGTCTGTTGTATTAACATTAATGTTTCGTTTAAAAATAGTTCTACACCAGTTTTTTTACGTTTCGAATAATATTCCACACCGTTTTATTATATTTACATTGAGGTAAGGCTGTTTACAGTAAAAATTTAATAGCAAAAGCTTAATTTGATAGCTAAAAAAGTTACAAGGTTTACTGTGAGCATGGGCGTAGAGAGAACTTAATTTTTTTTGGGGGGGGGAG
>CABFWB010000982.1:139559-179454 GCA_902151455.1 Timema bartmani
GATTAACAAAAAGTTTTTTAGGGTATTTTAATCCTGATCTCTTCAGTTGATGTTAGAAAATTGGATGTTCCTTGAAGTGGTCCTCGCTTGGAAAATTTTTGAAAATTATAGTCTTTTAAAAGCTATTTAGAATAGTAATATCCCTAAAAAAATTTGAAATTTGGATACACCTAGAGGCTATTTGGTGTAGTCCACTTCAGCAAATTTTTGAAAATTGAATGCCTCTAAAAGCTAATTTAAGAAGTGCTCACAATTTTTTCTAATAAATTAGATTTCCTATAATCTATTTAAAAATTTCCACATTTATATATATTTTTTAAACTTTTGATACCCCTAGAATATATTTAAAGTGTTCTTCGCCTGATTATTTTTTTTCAAAAATCAAATGCCACTAGACTTTATCTGACCTTTTCTTCCACCGGCAAATTTTAAAATTGGAAGCCCTTAGAAGCTATTTGGAATGCTCCTTTCCTGGATTTTTTTTGAACTAGAACTCATTGAAAGTGGTCTTCCTCAAACACATTTCCGAGAGTTGAATGCGTTTAGAAGCTAATATGGGTGGTTCTCATTTGAATTTTAAAAATATCATATGCATAGTTGTAGTGGCCCCCTAAGGATATTTTTTTTTTAATCGAATGCTTCTAGAAGCCATTTAAAGTGATATTTGCCTGGAATTTTTTTTGAAAATTAAATGCCATAAGAAGCTATTGGAAGTGGTCCTTTCCTTGAAAAGTTTTGAAAAGCGAATGCCTCTATTAGTTATTTGAAGTTTGATCCAAGACTATTTTTAAGCTTCATATTAAACACTTCGAAAAATGTTGGGGAGAGAGAAGGTGGGGGAGGGGGGGGTCTGAACCCCACAAACCCTCCCTCTATATACCCATGACTGTAAGGTATTCATACGTCAAGTCATAAGATATGCAGTTGTCATTTTTATAGATAGTATAAATGCCTATAAAATAATACTATAATATTATAGTAAAATGTTATCATTGTTGATTGTAAAAAACATGTTTGTATTTTCTAAAAGTCTCATTCTTTGAAAATTGGATTGTATGAGCATGTGTAGTTCAGAACGGCAAGTCCACGACCAGTCTCACTACAATTATATTGACTAAGGTTATGTCTGTAACTGGAAGTGATCATGAAATTGAGTCTTTGGTTGTTGTTTTTAACTACGGTCAATCCCATTACCAACTTTTTTATTTCATTATAATTGCTATTTAACTTCCCTTTAGATGTCTTCTTCAGACGATCCCACGTAATAAAATGTGTTTCATATTGAATCTTGAGCAGTTTTATTTATGTTAAGAAGTTACCAAAGCGGAGAAAGAGTAGCCAAACTTTATTTATCCCCTTAGGGATAGTCAACGAAGAACAATAAAAACCTTTCTCGCTAATACGGCATTGCAATTCAGTATATGTTTAGAAACAAACATGGATTTGAAAAATACAACAAACAGTTGCTAATGTTGAAGCAAAACCTAATACGTAGCCTATTTGGTCCTTCACTTGTGGTTTTATGGTAACGCACTGTTCTCTTAATTGATTGGATTATAGGTGACAGGGACATTGGGGTTTAGTTCTCGGTCGCTCGCACGGATGATTACGACAAGGTACACAACATCAATTGGGCCATTGTACTTATGTTTAAACTTATATTTTACTAGTACAAAAGCCCGTTTTCAAGAACGATGCTGAACGAAACATAGGATAGAGTGGAGTAGAATTGATTTGTAACAAAATAGAAAAGAAATCAACGCACCTTCTACTCCACTCCACCTTCTGTTTGAATCAGCCTCATTCTTTCGTATGGACCTGTGAGCTTAACATAGGTGTTTTAGTAAACAAAAAGTTATTATTGTATTATGTTCTCCCCTATTCGGGTCCCATTCGACCAATCAAAAATAAGCTCTGCTCTACATACCTCTACTGAGAATGTATTTATCTTGATACCCGTTCAAGGAGTGTTCAACTGAGTGGTGCGAGCATACCACAGGTACGGTTTCAACTAACTTTGTCCCACTTCAGTGGCCGAATGGTCTAAGGCGTCACTATGGTGGTAAACTGGCCTGCTGATGACGGGGAGATTAGGGTTCGAATCCCGGGTTTTGTCTATTAAGGGTGGGTTTTTTTTCCTAACAGGCTTCCCACTCTCATTCCACGTAAATATATTCTTCCTTATCCCTACCACACTAGAGTAATTACCATGTATGCGTATTATCTGAACAGGTAGTAAGACGGAGTGGTAAAAAAAACTAATTATAATAACCTTGGTAACCCTCCACGCCACGCCACCGACAAATCTCCCCCGTGGGGACAATTAATCGTGATGTATTCTTCACCAGTTAATGATGCATTCACTTCTCACTGACAGCCATGGGAATAAATAGAGATTCTAAGTTGAAGACGTTTTCTTCAGGTGATGACGCTGATGCGGTGTCATGACGGAAAACTAGCCACCAGCGTTACCGACAAGTTTACGATTATGATCCACGTGATTGGGGGTGAGGTGGTAGCACACATGACAGGGACCCGGTAGACCCTGAACCCAAACGAGACCAGGCATCTCAAATAGGAGATTGCCCTAACCGGTCAATCATACTATTTCCAAGAGAATGTTCGGATTTTGTCCTTAAAAACCCATCTCAGAGCCGATTAATCGAAATATTAGATAGACGATTACAAACGAACCAGAAATTTCATCAAAGTGTAGTGCTCTGAATAATTCATTTGAGAGCAATGAGGTTGAGTTAAGGTGGGGATATAATAAAAGCGAGTTAAAGTCAATGTTTTTTTATATATTTTTATATAACAAAACGTTATTTGGCCAAATAAAATAAAATATTGCTCCAGTAGGAACATAAGAGCTTAGTTTTCTTCAACAGTTCTTGAATATATGTCAAAGGTGTCCTGAAATTTACTGATTATATTAAAATAGTGGATATTATACTTACAAGTCATTTAATAATTAGTATTATTTTAATAAGGGTTGCCAATTTTTAAAATACATTTAGAATTAATTTTTCACCAATTTTTTTTCACCGCGTCTTACTACCCATTCGGGTTAGACGTTTATGTACTAACTACGCTAATCAGTTATGGATGAAACGTGTTGAATTTAGAGGAAGTGTACCCGAATTTGCGTGGAGAGAAAGAGATAAAGTGGAAAATCATTTAGAAAAAACCACCCTCAGTATACCCAACCGGGATCGAACCACATCTCTCCGTCATCGGCAGTCTAATCTATTGTGAGAGTAGCACCTTAGAACATTCGGTCCCCGAAGTAGGTTTCACCTAGTTAAATGTTATAATAAAGCTCTATTGCTGAAACGCATCTCTTAGCGCCAGCTTACCGCCTTTTTGAGGGCCTCCAAGGGCTTTTTGTTTGAAACCAGGTCAGAGGACACTAATTGCTGAATTAATAAACAACGAGCCCACATAGGTGGTTACAAGGACTAACTGTCAAACTCTTCTAGCCTGGTTCGTAGACGAAGGAGAGATTAGTGTTAGAATCCTGGGAGGAGTTATCGAGGGTGTTGTTTTCCCTGAATGTTCCTCCAATCCCTCCACCAAGAAAATGTGGATAAATTTCCTCTATATTCTTATTTATTCATCCTTATTATCCCTAACGCAATTCAATTTGGAGGTTCAATACGGCTGCATAACAAAAACAAAATATGCAGAGTAAAAGCATTTTGGAGATACGTTCTAATCAGGAGGTCCCAAGCACTGATAACTAAGACGTGTCAAGTGCCTCCATAACAACAAATCGTGTGTATAGAATCAAAATCATTGAGAAGCCCTCAACTTGGTGGTTTTCAACCTGTAATACACGTATCCTCGGGGATATTTAATAAGGGTACAAGAAGGTAATTTGGCAATGACAGGTTTTTTTTTTCTCCAAGTTAACCTAATTTTAACCTGATATAATTATTTTTTTAAATTTATTTGAGGTATTTAACGTGTACTTTCAATACCGATTGATTAAAGTCAACCTCGGTGGTCTTGGGGTAGGTAAAATGCTCGCCTCAGTGGGTTCAAACCCAGCCGGGATCGACGGATTCTTCTTGAGCGATAACAATCCGTATCACAACTTCCCTCAGAAAGGAAGTAAAGACGTTTAGTCCACGTCGATTGTGGCATGTAAAAGAACCCTAAAAGATAGGCCTATGTGAAAATACCTTTCCGGTCAGATTGGTAAGGTTCTTCACGCTTGCTCATAGAAATTCTCCTTTACTGATATAATCAGTTTGTTTAGAAAGTGTACCTTAGATATCACAAATAAATGGGAGGAAAAAAAAGAATTATATTATCAGCACATGAATTATAAACTAACTTAAATCTAGAACCGACACAACATCTAGCCCCCGGCCGTTAGTTCATTACTGTGAAAGGGGAAACTCTCATCTCACCAAAGATAATGTTTTTTGACCACGCCAGAAATTGAACCCGGGACCTTTATTTCGGTAGAGATACACGCTACCGACTGAGCCAAAGTGTAGGATCTGTTATAAAGAGTGTGATCTTTGGAACGAGCCCAATTGCCGCACTACCTCATTCAAATACGAATTTTTTATTCTTTTTAATGTTTTCTCTCTTTCTTTTTTTTTTTTGCGCTTAAGCTGCAAATAAATTTTTACATGCGTGACATCTGAAGTTCGTAAAGTTTTTTACTGAGCTATTAAATGTAAATTGATATTTGTAGATTTACATCTAAGCTATAAAGAAAGATAAATATGCATGAAGAAGTGTTTAAATCAAAATAAAAAACTTCCTTCAATAAGTCAAGTAATTAGTTTTATAAGCGTCACTATTACGACTAGAAAAAAATATTTATATTTGTTCATCCAAACAATAATAAATAAACTCTTGCTGTAATTGATGTAACTGTTAAAGAATAAGGGGTCGGCAACCGTAACCATTGAAACAATCCATCCCTGATTTTTGAGGACAGTCCCTGAAATATGACTTATGTCCCGGGATAATTTGGTCCCCGTTTTAGATTTATATAGATTAAATAAAGCTGATTTAAATCAGGTCAGGTGCTATAAATTTTAAATGTTAAATCTGGCAACAACGCACATCATCATAGTTAAGGACGAGTATTTCTAATTCATTGTGATATGTTTATTAACTTTTGACTTAACTGTAGCTGTGCGTATGCTAGTTATTTTTAGCACCGCATCTTACTACCCGTTCGGGTTATACGTTTATGTAGTAGTTAATGGTTTTAGGGATTAGGAAGGCTATATTTAGAGGAAGTGTAGCCGCATTTTGGAGGAAAACCATTATGGAAAAACCACCTTCAGTATACTCAACCGAGATTCAAACCTCGATCTCCCCGTCATAGGCAGTCTACTCTATTGCGAGAGTAACGCCTTAGACCATGCGGCCACTGAAGTGGGCTGTAGGCTAGTTCACTACTTTCATGTACGGTCCCATCTCTTTCATTATATATATATATATATATAATATTAGTAAGTAACGATTTGATAATGAATTATATAAATCAGCTGTATAAAATTTATTTTTATAAATCCATTATCTATTTTATTATGTTAAGAAAAAAATTAGTTATGATTTATAAATACTCGTCACTGGCTATGATGGTGTGCATTGTTATCAGATTTCACATTTACACTTTTTATAAACTAAATTGCTTAAAATATTTTTATTTAGCCAACATATATTTCAAATTGCATTAAATTGTTTAACAAACTCGGAATAAAATTGGGGACAAAATTATTCTGCGATTATTCTAGTTATTTTAGATCTTTATCAACCTACTTTTGCCTACTCCCTCAATCTTAAAAATTTCTCTCAAATTTTTTAAATATCTACATAAAATTTTTTCAAAATTATATACATGTAAATATATATACTGGTGGAAGACGGGTAAGATATTTGCCATTTAAATTGCACAAAATATACTCTTTAATCATTATGTTTTATACTTATTTTACTGTGCATATCAATATCAGTACATTAGATCTAAGAAATGTGGCGATATGTGGGCTTATAAATATACTCGTTTTGCTCGTTGGGGGCTCCACCCCCAAACCTCCAATCCTTAAATTTGGAACGCTTATGGCAATTGGATGTGCCAATATGCCTGCCAAATTTTATGATTCTAGCTGTCCCATAAGTCTGTTAGAAAATTAAAAAATTGTATGGAAAATGTGAAAAATTTACTTAAAATCAAAAATCTAGCTCTATCTCACCAAATCCTTAGCTGCTGGTGCAATCCGTTTTTGAAAGATCTTACCGTTTATCCACAAGAGACCTCCAAAGAAAGCTCCGCACCAACTTTAAAGTTACTCCACCATTTTTGATTTTTTCGGGGGTTAAATTTTTTTTTAACTTTTTTGTAATTTTCCCAACGGTTACAGGCTAGAAGCTATAAGTTTGCCAAATTTCAAGCTTCTAGCTCATCTGGAAGTGGGTAAACATTAATGTCAGTGAGTGAGTAAGTGTGTCAGCCATTTGTCTTTATAGTAGTATAACATATATAATTTATTGACACTGTCCAATAACACGAATATAAAAAACGTGACTAAAGTCAACCAAAGTACTATTTAAATGACAACTTTCTTCTCCGTCTTTCATCAGTGCTTTTAGAGTGACCGTACTCGAAAATCCCTTTATAAAAAAAAGAAAATGGCCACCTTAATTTGAATACCAACTGCCCTAACTGATCTAAATAGTAATGTTCGTGAACAGTTCCCAAAGCGGCCCCACGTGGTGGAGGTGGTGTGGGAGAGGTGGTTAGAAGGAGGGGTGGGGTGTTGGGGAGATACAGCAGAGCAAGAAGACCCGCAGTGCGCGGTGATCAACCCGAGCGACAACAAGGAGCGGCGCGCGGTGTTGTTTTGTTTGGTGGCCTCTTCTGGTCGCCATGGATACGTCCTGGTCTGTTGTTCTCCTAGTAGCACTCACGGTGGTCCACTCCAGCGGCGCACTGGTCAAACGGGGTGAGAGACAACTTGTGTGTGTGTGTGTGTGTGCCTNGGAACTTTTTACTTTACTTGTTAACTTTTCAAAACTTTGGGCCATAAGGAGACTTTATCTTGAAATCTTCTTCTGAATAATTTGCCAAATTTTACTTCATTTGTAAATCTAAACTAGTTGTTCTCCGAATTTTTTTATTTACATATGTCAATACTTAATTATCCGTTTTGGTGGCCGCATGGTCTAATGTGCTACTCGCGCAGTAAATTAGACTGCCGATGACGGGGAGATTGAGGTTTGAATCTCGATCGGGTGTACTGGTGGTGGTTTCTCCACTTACTTTAAATTTAACCTTCCTAATCTTTAAAAACCATTAGCGCTATTAGTATATAAACGTTTAACCAGAACGTGATGTTAATAAAGAGAAGAAAAAAAAAACCCACTTAATTTGTATTTGCAATTTACGGGCACATATTTACATTCACTTATCACTTTGTCACCTCCTATTATAATAGTACATTCAATAATAAGTTTACAACTAAAAGGCAGCAAACATGTAAGGATATGAAAATGGCGGTCATGAGTTTTGTTGTTACTTGTGATACTTACGGGTGATAGAGATTTAATAAAGTGAGATGCTTCCAGCCCATATGCCTGCAACATCCCTTAAATACAGATGACAAGGTTTTGTTGAATAAGTTAGATTAGGTTAAATTGCACTCACGACAGTGTTTATGATGGCCACAAACCCTCTAGACCATAGGTCGCCAACGCAGCGTCCTCAAAATATAAATATTAATAAAACGTACAATACGAATGTTAAAGGATTGGAATCAGAGATTTCGGAACCACAGCACAATTTATCCCACAAGGCTTTTCTGACAGACAACAATGTTTGCAAACTAGTAAACCACATTAAATTTCCTTTGAGGATTATCTTAGCGATGAAGATTAAATTCTATTTTGGATAATTTTTTCTGTGCGAATCAGCATTCTTCATAGTGCGAAATATAGATCTCACCTTTCATATGCTAATCTAAGGGACTTTTTAAGAACTACAGTGTCAAATGATGAGCTGGACTTTAAAAAGATAATCAGTGAAATGCAGTTAAAACCATTACATTAAAAATCACACATTGAAATTTTTTTTTCTGAATGTTTCACTAAATAATATTTTCTTTGTAAGATAATGTGACGTAATGTATTGCCAAAATAAATTATTTATATTAACCTACCTATATGTAAAAATAATAAATATATGCGCTCATAAAAAAGTTCAGAAATTCAGATTTGCCCATGCTAACATAAAGGTTGGCGACCACCACCCTGGCCAATTTTCGGTGTCCGCAAACCCCTTTCACAAATTTTCAGTGGCTCCAAACGGCAACATTTTTGGTTGCTGCATACCCCCTGCAAATATGTTGGTGACCGCAAACCCCCTACATATTTTTCAATGGCCACAAAACCTACGGCCGTAAGTCTCACGGAACCGTATGTATACTAATAACAAATTATTTTCAAATTAAATTAAATCTGATTTTTAAAAATTTTTACAACATCCGTGACAAATTAAGAAATAATGTAATGAAAGTTTAGATTTTAGGACAAATATGATAAAAAGTTATTTATATATATTATTTTCCATCATAAGACATCCTTTTATTATTTACAAGAGGCTTTAATGTTACTTCTCGTGGCTACACGTTGGTAGTCGTAGTGTTACTGTTCGCGGTTCATGCCCCGTAAAGGGTAACACTTTTGTGATGTTATCCTCGTGTTGCATGTACCGGCCTTTTGTTCTAGTTCACTTTTCACGAGTTTAGATACTATAATGATTAGTTGATGTAATTTTTTTTCAGTTTATAGTTTAAATCACCTATGCAAATTTAATGAAGTGTTCATTCAGACTTATTGCTGTAATAAACAGGGTGAATATTCTAGTCGATATCACATTCGCTGCTCTTTCACTTCTTAGGGAACTGGGAGGATTAAGATGTGATTAGATCAAGATTGATACAGTATAGTGACAATCGCAGAGTAATAATTATGGTCCTGACTTTGATTTGCTGATTTATATATATATATATTTAAAGTTTTCTCTCGACGAACGCAGCTCGGTGACTACTACACGAGTGTTCTAATCTCTTTTTTCCAACAGGGTTGTTTACGAAGGCTTATGCTTCTAGAATGTTCGAATAACGTGATGCAATCATCCTTCGTTTACACTCCCTGTCCTTGTTTGGGTGGACTATATATATATAGAGAGAGAACGATGTTGCACCATGTAGGTATTTAGTGATAAATATAATGTAAATTAAATACATTCCGATTATTATTACGTTGGACTAGATCTGATCATCTTTATTAATTGATCAAAAGGAATGCGTGAAATATAATCGTTAAAAGGCGTGAAAATATGGCAATTCCAAATTCAATGAAATTCCATTTATTATTTATTTGATTTAGGTTTTTTATATTTTTTATGTTGTTTAGTATAATATTAAAGATGTATTGGATATAAGTTCAACGCATCGACATTCCCAAAATGTTTTTAAAATCTTAGTAAATATATCAGTTCCCTTGGTGGTAGATCTATTTTTATACTCTCTTTTTAGTGCCCATAGCGGGTGTCAGTGACCTTAGTTATTTAATTTAAGGGAACAGAATTAATATTATTATTATTATTATTATTATTATTATTATTATTATTATTATTATTATTATTATTAGCACCACGTCTTACTACCCGTTCGGGTTATACGCGCTTACGCTAATGTGTAATGGTAGAGTGATTGCGAGATGGAATGGAGGACCTACAGTTTAACGTGGGATCCGAACCACGGTGGAGGACTGGCATTCCCCACATTCACAAGTTGTGATTAATACACGTCTTGTCAGAGATGAAGGAAGGGTTTGGCAATCAGATAAATTTGTGCCGGAACCGAAGATTGAGCCCCGGACCCTTAGCACAGAAGTCTGACACCTTACCCCTAGACCGCCAGGTCACCTAAGGGAACAGAAAAATAAGGGTGAACAGTAAGTTAATATACAAACCGTACCCAGACTGGACTCGAGCACTGACCTCTAGAGTCAAAGTGAAGCACAAAACTGCACACCTAACATTTAGGACTACATAAAGATCAAAACAGGAAGCTTAATAAATACTCTCGTCGCTGGGAAAGCGGACTAAACATCAAGCTCGTCAAGTATGGTTTTCTGCGTGATGAGGTGGTCATTGTTTTAATCCCAGTCGGGTGTACTAAGTCGGGTTTTTCCCGAACATTTTTCCACTCTCTCTCCATGCAAATTCGATTATTCATCTTAATTTATACCTTTTCCCATACATATTCAGTTAGTGTGATTAAATGCGGATAGCCCGGACGGATATAAGAACGCGACGGAAAAAAAAAGAAAGTAAATAAAAGGTTGATTTGTTTTTGCTCCACGTCTTACTACCCGTTCATATTATACGCTTTGTTGATATCGATTAATAAGGCCCCTTTTCAGAAGAATCGCACCAGAGTTTTTGTAGAATGAAGCCAGAGGGTCATAAAGCTGACCCACGTATGGTTTTAAGTGTTTAGTAAGGCTAATCTATTAATTTACAAAAAAACTCATTTGGTCCACATGACGGTGAGATGTTACATCTCACCAATAAAAAACAAATAAAAATATGATACGGTGCAACGAACAAACTTTCCCTCTACTTTATCTCAAAATAGAGATATTTACTAAAAACTAATAAGATTTGTGAAACGAAATAATATACATTGTTGTATAAACACTCCACCGATGAACCTAAATTAAATAATACACACTGTTAAAAAAACACGGAGAAAGAGGGAACGTCTCTGTCCACCAAAAAACATAAAAATAAATTTCATATTTCAAAGATCTGATTAAAAAATATATTTGCTTGTAGCTCAGAAACTATTGGTTTTATAAATACATATTCCATATAAAAGATTTATATTTTTAATAGTACTACTGCCTTACAATGATAAGCTTTTTAGCATCTCAAATAGTTTTGGAGTTATTATCAAAATTGAATATTTCAGCTTAAGTAATTTTCACGGGCAAATTAGAGTTGCTATTTGGTCTGTAATTTTAAACCGTGCCTAGATATAAAATTTAATAAAAATCTTTAGAGGGGATTTTTAAAAAAACACAATTTTTTTTCTCTATTTTTGCGCTACAGTAAACTACCCTTAACTTTAGGGTTGGATTTCTAACTAGTAAAACTCCTGAGAGGGGCCGTATTAAAATCCTAGATACCAAGTTTTAGCTCGATCAGAAAAATAGTTTTGGTTCGAGGCCTAGATACAGACACAGGCAGATGGCATCGTGAAAACCACAGGGGGTCATGAAACGTTGATATTTTTTTATCAAATTATCATGTACCATTTTTTTGACGATCACAATAATTCTCTCTCCAAAGAGTCGATAGAAAGTAAAAACATTCGATGTGCAGAATATCTAGGTTTCTGAGGGCGCCCGCATGGCTTTGAGGGTAAACATCAGGCGTACTTAGCAATTTAAATAGTCATGTACACTCTGCACTAATAAATATTGAGCACCTTGAAAGTGAATTTATGATAAAGAAAAGAACAGAGACCTTTGTTAATACAACATTACTAATTTGATTTTATATAAGGCTCTCGGTTCTTTATTTGACCTATAATCGTGAGTCTCGACCTTGAATCAAAATTTTAGAAAAAAAAAGAAGAGCGTAGGTCTAAGAGTTTAACTTTCCCAAATTGGACATGATCCCCCACCCGTCGCCTTCCACTCCTAGATCTGATTCTGTTACAATATGTAGCAATTTTAAACTAAATGCTAAATTAAATAGTTTAGGCAAAGGCGTAGGTAGAGTTGATGGCGCCCAGGGCAAATAAAATGGCACCCCTTGAAAATGGCTCTTTAAATTTTTGCTGAATTTTTATATAGGTACTCAAACTGTATATTCGTTTTAAAACTGGTTACAAAATAGAATAAATTTCTGTTAAAATATTGAAACCTCTATTATTGTTAATGAATTTTGTGCCCAGGGCACGTGCCCAACTTGCTTCACCCATTTACGCAAATGAGTTTAGTAAATATAGTAAATATAGTTAAGTTTGTCTTAAATCTATGTTACGCTAGCTAAGCCTCTAATAGGCAGTTTATCTATATAAAATATATATAGTCTAAACTTGACAACACTTTCTCTAATTATGAATATTAGGGTTCAAAGATTCGAACACATTTCTAATATCAAGATGAAACAACGCTTCGATTCTAACCTCAAGGAATCAAATTAAATAGGGATTTATTCTCAAAAACGTATTTCTTGCATAAAATAATTACTAAGCAACATTTTTAAAATAAATATATTTAAAGAAATGAATTTAAGATCCTAGATTCAATTCCTATCATAGGGAAAAAAAATATAGTGAAATCACAACGATGAATTGATGGCTATGTAAATTTTCATTTTTTTTTTGTGATTATAATATAATCAAATCATTCAAACAATTCGTCTTAAATATCCACACTTATTTTTTATCACCACGTCCTACCTTTTCAGGTTAGACGCATGTATGATAATTACTTTAATTAATTTATCATATACGCATTAAAGCTGAACAGGTAATAGGACGAGGTGATAAAAAAAAGCCAGGCAAAGATAAAATATGTGATAATGTTTATAACAATTATAATGTATTTTTGTATTAGTTTTCAAATTAATTTTATTTGATACTAAAAAACAATTGTTCGTTTTTTTTGTTTTTTTTTAGATTTTACGTTTTAACACATTATTAACGGCTACAAAGAATGCTAAAAGACTTTAAATATAACTTGATCGGCATTTTAATGTGATGTCATGTCTCGCGAAGTTTAGATATATATATAAGTTATACATATATATATTTATATGGGCCTATATACAGTTTGTGTGGTGATATAATCCATTGGTTTTGAAATTGACCGAAGAATAAATCAAATAAATATATCGAACCATACTTAATATTAACATCACGTGAGTACAATTATATGTTGTCTATATTTTTCTGTAACAGAGGGTACCGTAGTTGTAGCTCGTAAAAACACCATTACATGGTTTGTTCAGTGGGCGTTTCGCCGTCTAAGAGAAGTATTTTACAATAAAGTTTGAAATAGTCACATCATCTCTTTAAGTGTTGTCTAATTAGCTGTGTTATTCTCCTTTTATACTAATAATATTCATACATGTGATTCACTAGATATCTTTATTGAATCTATAAAACGTGTACCCACCTGAAATTTCTCTTTTTCAAGAAGTAGAGAAAATACCCGCATTGTCAGACACGCGGACTAAATGTCAAGCCTATCTAGTCTGGTTGGCCACTAACTGGGAGGTCGGGGTTTGAATAATGGCAAGGTGTACTGAGGGTATTTTTTTACCCTAGATGTTTACCACTCTCCCTTCACGCAAATGCGTTTTCTTTCTATATAAAATTATATATTACTTACCCCTACACCATTAGCGTAATTAAATGCGGTTAATCTGGATGGGTAGTAAGATGAGATGGGGAAAAAAGGAAAGTATAAAATATTGTTAGGTCGATAAAAAAATATTAAGTTACAGTATATATAATAGGAATCATGAATAGGAGATAAAATTTTATTCCAGTGACCAAGAAAAGATGAAGAATTTGTTTTGCCAGTGACAGGCAGATTGGGGTTAGAAACCCGGTTGGATTTACTGGGGGTGATTTTTCCTATATTGTTCTCCACTCTCCTTCCCACAAATATGGGTACACCTCATCTTAAATTCAACCTTTCTTAACACATTAGCGTAATTAGTATATATGCGTATAAACAGAACGGGTAGTAAGAAACAGTGCTAAAAATAAAATAAAATTCTCTCCGGTTTGCTATATACTTATTTAACTACATTAATCTATTAGATATAAAGAAAGTAGAGCTATAGATGAAATGTATTCAAATTTGAGGGGAAAGAGAGTAATAAACAATTTAATTTAAAAAAAAGTACACACAGCTAGTGTTTGAGCCTTGACCCCCACGTCACCACTAAACCAGACTTGATTGGTGTGACGTTTATTCTGTTCGTTTATTCTCGCTTTATCAGTTCTCTTTATTATTACTAGGGGGCGGATTTTGCCCTAAATGCCTTTTTTATTCCTATGTTTTGAAAAGTAGGCTTTTGAGGTATAAGTTTATTTTCGATGATTGCAAATATAATGTGATAACTTTTATAGTGCCTATAAATGCATATTTCGTTGTTTAGTGCCTATTTTACAAATGGGAATCTTAAAGTGCCTTTTTTCTATCTCTCTCTTCCTCCCACCCTCTTTTTTTCTTTCTAAATACTTGCAGCTGCCCCCACCCCCCTTCTCTCCTTAGATAACTTCAAGTGGTGGATACTCGTGATAGGTAGGAAAACCCCATGTGTGTCCAGCGGTCTGATAGGTTCAGACTGGTGACGAAGATTTTCTTCTAGCGCACAGCAGTGTCAATTCATTCAGTAGTTGTGTATATTACGCTTTTGTTAGATATGCATATCTGTTCATTAATATTTCTTTGTATTGGACTCAGTTTAGATTATTGAATTAATAGAAAATACCTAAAGAGAAATCGTGTAAAAGTGTATTATTCAAACAGTGGATTGGTGGTGATAGGAATGTCACAATGGATGGCAAAACAATTTTTTGTCAGCCATGTTCCAAAGAGGTACGTTGCCTTTTCAAAAGGGTAAATGAAATTATTAATTTTGAAAGTCAAGGTTTTTATTATATATTTTGTCTACCGTTTAAAATTGAACCATGATTCTTTGCTATTGTTCTAACTAGGTTTCATTTCTTATTGAAGGATTTCAACGACAAAGTTTAGATATTTACCAAAGCGTAACATAAAGATCTCACCCCCCCAAAAAAATTGTAATCTTAGTTCTCTTGTAGGTGATGCTTTGTTAATTTTAATTTGTAGGATGCACACATATATTAATGGATGAAAATATCCATTTATAATATTTAGGTAAAATGCGAGAAGAAGTATCACCTAGAACAACACAAAAATACTGCAATACATATGAAGAATTCCAGAAAGAAAACAGGATCGCAACCAATTTTTCCTGAAGTTAGCGATGCTGTTAAAACCTAAGAGCAATTTTTTGCTGACCTATGCTCTTCAATGGTAGCTGCAAATATTCCTTGGAAGAAGCTGGAGAATACAGATTTCGGGGCATAGAAAAAACTTGAATCAGGCTTCTGGCTCTGTTGGCACGGCCATCGTCGACAAACTTAACAGAGTATTGCAGCGAAATCCTGGGTGGAAAGTGATGGCAAGTATTGCAGACATTTTAGAAGGACAAACTAGATCACTCCCAGAAGTCAAGCTTAGCTCAGCTGAGCTAGCCTGTCTGAAGTTTTGCCCGATGACTTCATGTGAAGTCGAGAGAAGTTTCTCACAGTATAAAAACATTTTGTCAGAAAACAGAACCAAATCTACACCTGAAAATCTTGAGAAGTATTTGGTAATTAACTCTAATAGTAATTAATTTGTGTTTATAGAAAGTGTATGCTGGATTTTAAGAATTAATAATACAATTTTTGAGTGTTTTAGTGCTTTTTTTGCATTACTATGCCTCTTTGTGTGCCAATTTTTTTCTTTTTAGTGCCTATTTATTGCCTTTTTTACTTTATAATGCCTATTTATGTGATTTTTAGTGCCTATTTGCCTGCCTTTTTTCAAATTTTTAGTGCCTATAAATCCGCCCCCTAATTATTACTATACATGTTAGATCTTTAAATGATGAAGTTGGTTAGTCCTTTTAATTGCGCGTTAAAACATTTTATGAAGTTAAATTTTAAAATCAAATCAAATGTTTTATATATATATATATTTGATGTATTTAACATGCACGTTCTGAATTGACTGTTTATATTAGCACACGAGAATTTCTATGAGTGAGAGTAAAAGAGCCTATCAATTTTTATGCCAGGAAAGGTATTTTCACATATCTTCCGGGGTTATTTTACAAGCCACAATCGACACGGGACCCAAGCATCGTCACTACTTCTCCTCCTAAGGAAGTTTTTCTATGGATTATCATCTCTCAAGAAAAAAATTTCGTTTACTCCGGCTGGGTTTGAACCCATGAACATAGGGTTCTGAGACGAGCACTTTATCCCAAGACCATCGAGGTCGACTGAATTAAATTTAAGAATGTCTGGACCATGTAAGATGTACTTCTACAATTTATTATTTTATTTCCACCACATCTCATTAACTACCCAGAGTCCAGGCTCAACGCATTTTAACCAAACTAATGGGCTAGGCATGAGGTATTTATATTTTTAGAAGAAGTGCAGCTGCATTTTCTTGAAGGTAAAGTGCGACACCATTTAAGAAAATAGCACCTCAGTACATGTGACGGGGATTCAACCTCTGAACTCTCCATGACCGACATATTAAACCAAAATAAAGTGATATTTTTGTCCACGGGGTCACTGGTTCGCGTTTCAGATATCTTTAACTCACTTCTTCTTTCAGCATTGGAGCGTAATGAGAAAAATGTATTTTTTACTATCGTGTCTTACTTAGGGCCAACTATTCGTTCGGGCTACACGACTATGTATTAATCAATAATGAATTAAGAATGAGTAAGGTTGAATTTATAGGAAGTGTACCTGCATTTGCGTAGAGGGATAGCGGAAAACCATTTGAAAAGAACAGCCCCAGTACACCCGACTGGAATTTGAACCCTGATCTCCCCACCGTAGGCAGTCTGGTCTATTGCGAGAGTGATGCCTTTTATTTTATCAGAAATTTCTTCCAGATTCATCACTTGCAGCGGTATTCGAGTTGTCACATGGGCTTTGGAGTCACTCTCGTGTTAGACTGGATTGCCGGTGATGGGGAGATTGGGGTTAGAATACCAGTCGGGTGTACTGAGGGTGATTTTGCCTAGATGGTTTTCCACTCTTCCTCCACGCAAATGCGGTTACACTTCATTCTAAATTCAACCTTTCTTATACTTAATTCATTAGCTTAATTAGTGTATATGCTTACAACCCAAATAGATGGTGAGAAACGGTGACGAAAACAAGACCAAACTTGGTACAGTGGGAATTCTTTTAAAAATGGGATTTTCATTATGGTTTTCTCATCCTCCTTCTGATCCATGCCTATGAATGTCTCTTGTACCCCTACTTCGCTTTTAAAAGTAAACGTTAATAGTTAATGGGCCAGTTTCATAGTCAGACTGAGTACGCCTTAAGTGCGGCACTGCACTTACTACAAGATAGGCTATATACCTAGACTCTATGGGTACGTTTATGCTGCATCCTCGCTGCTGGCATATCGCCGAGCTATGAAAATTGATGTGTGGCGATGATGAAACAAAACTAGTAATCCTTATTGATGCATTTATCCTTCATCAGCGCTGCCCGTTGCTATCCTCGCTACAGCGATGATAACAAATCAGTTTGTTTTCCGAGCCTCGACCATCGCAAGGCATTTCGAAACTTGAGCTTTGATTGGTTCCTTCACACAATTTATGGTTCAATAAGATTTAAAATATACAGATAGGTATGTTGTGACATCCTTAAGTGCCTGAAAAACCTCTCTAACGTTTGAGCTCTCTATAGAACTGGTGAAAGTAACTTTGGCGATGGCGTTCTTAATTCAAAGGGTGCATTCCTTTTTACAAACTACATTTTTGTCAAAAATGAATTCACTATCACTGTCATCAGATGAGTGAGACAGCATCGTTCCTTAACACAAACCACGTTCCAATAACATGAAAAACGACTCGCTAACCTCTCATGCCAGCATCTTACAGCAATATGAACAGATGCCTGGTAAATGCTCCATAGCTAGCATCATAGCTACATGAGAGGGTGTCTGGCGATAATCCATGTGCCAGCAGTCAGGATGCAGCATAAACGTAGACTAATGGAATAGGCCAGTGTCATATGCGAAACTGGCCCATTCAATTATTGTCTAGGCAGGTGTCGTCTTGTGTTTAATATAGCGCCGCACTTGAAGCTTACTCAGTCTGACTATCAAACTGGCACTAAATACTGATCATATATTATTATTATTATTATTATTATTATTATTAGCGCCGCGTCTTACTACCCGTTCGGGTTGTACGCACTTACGCTAATGTGCAATGGTAGGGTGATTGTGAGATGAAATGGAGGACCTACAGTTTAACGTGGAATCCGAACCACGGTTGAGGCCTGGCATTCTTCATATTCACAAGTTGTGATTAATACACGTGTTGTCAGAGGTGAATGAAGGGTTTGGCGATCAGATAAATCTGTGCCGGGACCGAGGATTGAACCCCGGACCCACAGCACAGAAGTCTGACACCTTACCCCTAGACCACCAGGTCACCTCTAATCATCTTAACTTTAAAATAATGCTTCTCTCCCACTATGCAGATAAAGTATCCGGTGATTTTTCACCACATCTTTGTTCCATTTGGAGTTATATGCATACATTAATTACGATAAAGGAAAAGGTATTATTAAGATATAATTTTAGAGAAAATGTTTCCAAATTTACGTTGAGGGTGAGTGGGAAACAATTTAATAAACACCACCCTCAATATATCTGATCGGGACTAGAACCTTGTTCTCCACTTGGTCGGCATTCCAATATTACATTAGATTGATGCATTAAACCATACAACCATTGACGTGGGTTCTCCAATGTCAGCTTTAAATATTCAATTTATTTCATATTTAAAAAATAGCATTTTACCTTTTTATATCGTGACCAAACTTTTTTTGTGGTCAACATTTATAAAATTTTACCATATTACTAGTAATATGTATAAGGTATTGATTGATAAGATGAATCAAAAATAACAGCTGAAGAAAATATTATTTGACATATGAATGAACTAAAATTGTTTTGGTAACTTTTGTAGCAGTCAAAAAAGTTTCTTCCTATATGAATCGGACTATAGCTGCAGCAAAGAAGGCAGCTGATTTCGTCGTCCTTTTTTTAAATTTGTTTTACATCAAAGGGAATATACTTTTAGCGTGAGCATTCTATATAAAAATATTTATGCCAACATTTATTTATCTTGATAACAAAATTATTTGTATCAATCCTTTTGCTAGCCGATTTCCTTACTGTAATTAGCATGCTGGGAGCGTGGAGAAGGGGTAAAACGGGTGAAGGACACTATATAGGAACTTGTGTAGCTGGACAATAAGACAGAAATATTTCTTAATGAATAAGCTATCGTCAAAATATACCATAGGGGCGTTTAATTATTACGTAAGCATATTTTTTGTCCATTTTAGATCCCCTTCCCCTTTTGTGAGCAAAAATAAGCAAACGCCCAATCTTCCCCCCTCCACTCCAACCCTCGTCTTGCTTACGTTATATTTGTCGTGTTTTTTTTATGATTTGTTCACAAAAATAACCATTATTTTTCACGCAATTTATAAATTGCTGGTAATTATTAACGTATAGGTGTAAATTAATAGCATGAAATAATTAACAATACATTTTTTTGTAAGCTGAATTTAAATTTATTGTACTAAGCAAGTAAAATTAATAAAGTTATAAAATGATTTATTTTTTAATACATACTTAATTTAAATTGAAGAAGAAGGATTATTAATGAATACATGAATTATTATAGTTATAAAGAGCTCTAAACCACTTTTAAATTGATGGCCAAGTTCTTTAGATTTACGTCAAGACACTTTTAATTATTATGTGTCCATTCGGGGTGGCTGGGTCACTGCACCATTCTTGTCTGTTACTTTTTATGGGTTAGGGGAGTGGTAGGTTGCTTTGAATTAAGTGAAACTATGTTAACCTAAAATATTAATGATAATTTAAGCATTTGAAAACCAAATATGGTCTACATGTGGACATTCATTTGTCTTGGATTATAAAGGAGCCACCATCCCAAAAATTTTATTTCTATTTCAAACATTTAACTTTTAGAGTGTGGCACCTTTGTTATATGTTCGACAGTATTTATTTTAGTGTAGCTAATTTGATTTTTGTTAATAACTGCACGATGCACATTGGTATATACATTTTTAAAAAAATTTAAGAAACCTTTACCAATTTTTATTGTTTGCAGAATTATTTTTTTACGACAATATGTTTATTCATGCCTACTTTGCAACCTATCAATTAACCTAAATAATTGTGATGGAGTAAATAGCCAAACTCCTACTTTTAGGCAGCTGATGAACGTGCAGAAATCATCATATACATTATGAGAAGATTGCGAGTTATCAGATAACGCAGCCACCTTTAACTTGTTATGGCTTTATGCTGCCAATAGTACAATGACAACTGTATGAATGCGCATATCATGATTTAATCCATCACTTTACCCTTGGTCTAAATAAAAAAAACCACTAAAAACCATCACTAGCACTAGGCCTTGCAAGTTAAATTGAAATGTTATCTTACTTTCGGTAAGTCACTCTAAAATCACTTATATGAGCCGAATAAGGTAGTTGACATTTAAATGGTTCATTTCCCCTTTCATTGACGGATTACACTATGGCCCTATCTTATGCTGGGATCACGATTAACTTAACCTAATTTAGAGTTCACTTATGGTTCACTTAACTTTAAAAAAAGATATGTGATCACGATTCACGTAAATTAACGTAACAACTCAAGCCAAACATCTGCATTCTAAAGCATGTATTTTGATCTGTGATTTCTACTATTTATAAAGTGATAATTTGTGAATGTTTACTGTTTTCTATCATATAGTAAATATTTATCATAACATGCTTTTGATACAATTAGCTTTCCTATTACAGTTTAATTATTTTGTTTCAATACCTGATCACTAAAACTGAAGCTAAAGAGTAAACCTTGGTCATAAAATCAACAAATATATTACTAAATAGACCTGTAGACATCACTCGTTGGTTGTATAGATTACGTGATACCCATCATGTAACGTTCACTTAACGTGAAATACCTCTCAGGACATATATTAAGCTAAGTGAACTGCAAGTGAACGTTAAGTTAACTGCATCGTGATCGCTCCCATTTAAAAAAACACGAGGAGAAATTTTACCTTAAGTTACATTAAGTTAACCTTAAGTGAACGTTAAGTTGATCGCTATCACGGCATTATAAGCCATGCCATAGTGGAACCATGCAGGGTTAGTCTATGACCTTTCAGAGTAAACGTAGCGTACATAATACAACTAATATAAGTGTTTCGCTAACTTTTACCTGTAACGGATCACTTGATAATGGTTCGATGCATATGTGGACCCTCTCACCTTAATATAATACCCGCCTGTTTCCTTAATGAAACTGTAAATTCTAATCATGTACATGTATATTGAGAACTAATCTTGTACTCTTTTAACTCTTGGATATAATATTAATTTATTCCCTTGTGGTCCCATTTGATGATTACCTGACACACTACCGTAGAACACAATTTGATAACACACCAATACCATATAGCCATATTCATGTTTTATAGAGTCAATAAATGAATTATATGAAATAAAACGATGTATAAATGAAGGTGATAAAATACGGTGTATTAAAATATTGAACTAGGAACTAGACTACACACATTTAAAGCCAAAAATTAAGAAAAATATCAGAATGTATTTAAAAACAGGCCTACTCGTCGCTGGCTATGATTACGTGCCGAATTTTACATTTCAACATTTTTAGCAACAGACTCGATTGAAACATGTTTATCATACCCTTGACTGTCTTCTTGGTCCAATAGTTAAAGCGCCTGGCTACTGATCTAGAAGTCCTGGATTGTCTAGTCCTACCATAGGTATTTTTACTGAGAGGGGTACCATGTTTTGTTTATTCAGGCTTAAGTTAGGTTTAGGGATTCCTTTGGCTCCACGCCTTCATAATCACTACCATCACATCATCTCATTTCGGGTATGACGTGTAAACAACCTCCAAGGAGTACAATGGGCAACGTTCTGTTCCCACAGAGCTGCTAAAAGTTTACATACAAGGCGACCATACAAGATACTACATCTCTCACGGTCAGATATGCAAAAAAAAAAGTATTAATGTCATATTGCAAACGAATAGGAGACAGCATTTGTCCGGGATAAGTCTTATGAAAGGAAGGAGTACTCTCGTTAAGTAAAGTACCAAACAGTGCTGGATTTTGATGACATAAAAATACCTTTAAATGACATATAAAAATTAAAATATAACTTCGAATTTAAAAAAAACCTAAACATATGCGTGAAAACTCGTAATGACGCTACACGATTAAATCAAATACGCACTTGAAAAATGAAAACCAAAAAGATTTACGGAAGTAATAGCTACCCCCTTCCAACATAAGCCTTTCTAACGTAGTTGCAATGTTTCACCAGGATTGTGTATTTTACAACCATACAATTAAAGAGGATACAAAGTTTATTGCCTACATTATTTTCTCATTCTTACAACTTAGTGTTGAAAAAAGAACATTTGCATTTGTAAAAAAAATCGATAGTATTTAAAGATGTAATTATTCTACATGAATAATTAAAATGACTCACAAAGGCATAAACATGACTCAATATGTCCTAAACCAAGAAAATATGACCTAAAAATCCAAAATAAAAAAATTACCAAATAATCCCTTGTATAAAATTTCCACAGCGAGGATATAGTGAACAGAATTTATGTAATCAGGATAATTGTCAGTGATGTATAAAAAAGATGACATGTCATCAAAATAAGGTCCCTAGTTGTAAGTATAACTTTTTAATCTAGCATTTAAAAAAATCATAACTTTTGATATATTTTTAAAACAATTTACAAGAATTTAGACAAATTAATTATAAATAGGGTTTTATTGGTTAGATTTACTTCTAAAAAATCTCCCATGGCGTGAGCCCACCATCAAGCTATACTGATCGAGCGGCCACCGGCGTAACACCTTTAAAATAAATAGAAAAAAAACTGTGGCCCTAAGGGAAATGTTTGTAGCCCGTGCAAGCGTTAACGTCACCAAGGTCCCTTATTTCTCGCACTTAAAAAAAAAAGTAACAATACTAAGTAGAGAGACATTGAACCACCATTTTATACCAATTCTTCATTGAAGAAATGAACAAATTATTGTCAATTATCGCGATCACTCGCCCCTCTTATTACACGAAAGCTGTAATTAGGACCTGCTTGATCCTCATACAGGTTCATATATCGTTCATTAACCGATCCCAATTTACATATCTTGTTCTTAAAAAAAATGTACACACACACACACACACACACACACAGAGGACGATCCTGTTTTCTTTGAAAGCTGGAACTTTTGTACCGTTTATTTTTCATTTTTCTTGCTTTATTTTTGTATCCAAATTAAGTATTTGCATGATCTGACACTAAAAATTATACAAGTCCATGATACCTGTATATTTTTATCTCCTATAGTATTTCTTTAAATATATATATATATATATATATACATTGACTCTTGTCTACTCTAGCCGGTTTTCTTAATAAAATATGGTCCTGTGTAAGTTACACACACTTAGCTCCCGGGCTGAACCAAAAGTTATAAAGAATTATATGGCAATAGAGGGGCCAAACCTAACCCCGCCCCCCTCACCCATTCCCACCACACCCCCTTAGGATGGTTGACTTCTAAGCAGCCACCGACAGATACCAGCTACCCTTTTTTTTCTATGATTGATATTTGATATTTAGCACCGCGTCTTACTACCCGTTCGGGTAATACGCTTAAGTACTAATTACGCTAGTGAATTAGGAATTGGGAGGGTTGAATTTAGAGGAAGCGAACCCGCATTTGCGTGGAGGGAGAGTGGAAAACCATTTAGGAAAAACCACCCCCAGTTCACCCGACCGAGATTTGAACCTCGTTCTCCCCGTCCTCAGCGGTAGAGCTCAACACGACTAGCGCGTTAGCCAACTACGCCATCGAGGCGGGTTTTTTTTTTTTCCTATGAATTGTATTATTTACCGCAAAGGAAAAGCTAAACATATTAACGATGTTACAAAACTAAGCGTCACGTAAGAAGATCACACCCACTTCGATGGCCACGTGATCTAACGCACTACTCCCGCAGTAGACTAGACTGCCGATGACGGGGAAATCGAAGTTAGTATCTCGATCGGTTGTATTCAGGGTGGTTTTTCCTAAATTGTTTTCCACTCTCCCTACACGCAAATGCGGGTACACTTTCTCCAAAATATATAATTACTTATCCCTAAAAAACATTACCGTAATTAGCACATAAGCTTATAGCCCAAACTGGTAAGTAAGACGCGGTGATAAAACAAAAAGAATCACTTTTGTCTTCTAGCCAGAAAAAAATGTTGATTGAAAATATCTACCGTGCGCAAAGGGTTGAAATTGTAAAATTAGTAACCCTTGTGTATAAACATGTACACTTCAAAGCTGTTTGATTAGATTTTTTAAAATTTATTGTAAACTGGGACGGAAGAAATAAAATGAAGAGCTGTTTTTTTCTGTATGTTTGAAACAAAGAAAAGCATTGCCCGTGGTGGTCACGCAACAACACCGAGTACTCCATAAAAGTAATAATTTTAAACCAAATAAATACATAATGTAAGACATAAACGTATATACCATCTTATAATATATATTATACAGGTGTCCCCAACGTTTCTGCTTATTTTGGTGAAATAGGGTGAATTTTAATAAATTTATTAATTACATGTTTATCTGTAAATAATTTTTTATACCAGATACAAGTAGGGTATTTGCAATTTGCCATGCTTGTTTATATAATCTTTACTATTATTTTTAGACCCATATTAATTATTGAAGTGCATGTATTTTTTAATGCCATGTCCCATAGAAAGTATGAAATATAGTGATGCTGGGGAAAGATTGTCAAGAAGATTTTTTAAATTAGGTTCTACATACAGAGCAATCTGTGCCTAGGGTTTCATAAAATCAGTGTTGTATTGCAGAAACATTCAGAAACGCGTTAAGGATGCAGTTCAAAAAATAACCCCTGAATTGATTACATATTTGTACCATAATGTGGCTGGCCAATTTGAAATTTATAGAGCCACTGACAAGGCACACGTGGAAAGTAATCAATAAAGTGTTGAGCCAGGTATGTTATTTTTTTCGATTTAATACTGTATTTTGGGTATATATATTGCTGTATATATTACAGTCATCTAATTTAGAAACTAGTTTGAAATTCACCATATTCCACTAAAATCAACAGGGAATTTCGGTACACCTGTAGTTTGGAGGGGAAAAAATAATTAAAAATTGGCTATCACCCTTGGCAAACCTTAAATATTTCCCCCTTTTCCTGCCTAAAAAAATCTAGAATATTGTACTTAATTAATGTAAAACATTTCCCAGATAGATATTTTAGACAAATTCAAAAGAACAATTTTCGATCAATTCCAAATTTTCAATTATCAGTCTTCAATAAACTAGCATTGGGTTTTTTTCTACAAAAAAAAAATTATTCTATTTATGATTTAGAGCACTCTTCATTAATACATTTTTAACAAAATTAATAGAGCCATTTTCAAAAAGTTAGCTTCACTATGATCTTGTCCGACACCTTGGCTCAGTTGGTATCGTGTCTGTCTACTGAGCCAAGGGTCCCGGGTTCGATTCCTGGTACGGCTGAAAAATTATCATTGGTGAAATATGGATTTCCCTTTCACAGTGATGAATTAAAGGCCGGAGGCAGGGTCTTCTATTTGTTCTAGATTTAAGTTATTTTATAAGTCATGTACTGATATAATTAGTCGGTTTAGAAAGTGCACGTTAATTCCCTTGGATAAATGAAATGTAAAACTATGGTCTTGAGGCCAAGCTAACTTTTTCCCTGGATTGAAACTTGATCACTCCTCTACTAAATTAATCTAGTGTGCGGGCCTGTATTGTAACCTTAGGAAGTACAATAGATTCCTTGTTAAAGTGGGGACGTAGGAGACGCGAGAAACAGCCAGTCTTTGCAGCAGCTTTTATAGCAAAACTTTGTTCATAATAATTAAAATATTGCTTCAGTACAAACTTAGAATCTAATTTTCTTCACATGGTGATATCAACAGTTGTTAAATATCTGTAATGAGCATAGAGACATGAGATGACAAACTTTTTAGATGGGAAAAAGTTGTCATTAAATTCCAAGACATCCTCGACAGATATTCAACAACTGTTGATATCAACATGTGAAGAAAATCAAACTCTATGTTTGTACTGGAGCTATATTTGATTTATTTTGACCAAAAAATAATGTTTTTCTATAAAAACTGCTAACTGACCTTTTCTCGCGTTCCCTGCTTTCCCACCTTAACGGATGATTACTGAGCGCGCTAACCAAGGCTGGGCTTATGCTGATGTGACCTTGCCTTTGGTCTTGTCCGTGGTTGAACGCTCTGAGATGGAAAGCGTTAAGATGGTGTGCAAAAACGAGGCTGAGCCTATAAATTTTATCACCACATCTTACTATCCGTTCGGGTTATTATGTGGCTAGTTAGGTTAATGTGCTAAAGATGAGAATGGTTGAATTTAGAGAAAGTGTACCCACATATGCTTGGAGAGAAAGTAGAAAGTCATATAGGCAAACCTACCCTGAGTACATCCGACCGGGATTCGAGCCCTGATTTTCCCGTCATCGGTAGTACGGTATTTTGCGAGAGTGACGCCTTATACCGTGCGGCAACCGAAGTGGATAGGGCTGAGTGTTGTTTTAGTGTTAGAGTAGTGACTGCCCAGCCCTAGCTTGCCACTATAGTTACCATTCACGCTCCGACGTTATTTTTTTAAACTAAAAATGGTCACGCACTTCTATTCACAAACAAATTTTTCCACTAAATGCCAAGATCATTTAGTTTGGTTTTTAGTTGATGGAGAGATCGAGGATGTAATTTCAACGTGGCGTTTTTTTTTTTCTTTTTTAATGGCTTCTCATTTCTCTTCTTCCACGCAATCGTGGGCACATTTCCTCTAAATTCTTCTTTACTATTCCCTAATCAATTCGTGTAGTTAAGAGCGTATAGACTGAACAGGTAGTAAAACTCGATGGAAAAAATGCACTACAATAGTACTTAAACAACACTCAGCCTCGTTCTACATACCACCCAGGTGTTGGCTCGAAAGAAAGTTGAGTTTTGGTTGGAAGAACAGTAGAGAAAACTCACACATATTTCTTTGCGGCTCCCATTGATAACATTTTACCATATTATCTGTGCTATTTTATAGATATTGATAATACCTATCAAAAGTGACAGCTGCAGATAACATGACTTGATGTATTAATATATTAAAATTGTTTTAGTAACTTTAGAAACTAACTTAAACTATTGTTCTTCTTACCAAAATCACACTATAAATATTCATCGTTCATTTGGTTCGAAAGCAGGCATAGTGGTAGCGATTCAGAGTTTTCTGGGAAGTGCGGTCACATGCAGGGGAGGCCCAAGGTAGATTTTGCGCCTGGACGAAATTACTTTTTGGCAGCCCTCTGTATTACCGGGGAATAATAGGAAAATATGAAAATAGTCTCCAAACCAACAAATCCAAATCTAACGTAACCTGGACATGATAGGAAAATAATTAATCTGATGGGAAATTCCACAAATGGTAGTAATTAGTAATCATATTCCAAACGTATAACAAACACTTTGATATAATGAACGGTTTATGGGATGGTTGCAAATAACTATTTCAGGGCGCAATTTTTCCAAAATAAAACTTAAAAAATAACTTTTTAAGAGTAGTTACGTTAAGTGAGGAGTTATAGGTTTGGGGATTATTTTCATCGCCCAGGTTATATTAGGCTAGGCTGGTGCTCTGTTTGGTGTCCCGCCTTGAACTGGCGCCCTGGGTAGCCACACGGTTCGCCCCCGCCCCTAAGGCCACCTCTGGTGACATGCGTTGGTAATATTTTTTTTTTGCGTCAAACCATTTGTTCAAACTTTAGAGCCAAACTACAATATACCTTTATCGGTGGTCACATTATCTAAGATGTTACGATCACAATAAACGGGTTTTCCGATTATGAAGAGTTCGGGATTCGTATCTTAGCTAGGCGTTTTTAGGGTGTTTTACCTTGAGTAAATGGTCATCCCAATATCCTGAAAATGATGGTACGTTTTCTCTAGATCACTTCTTCCTTACTCATTTCCAACCCATTAGTTTTTTTTAAATGCATAAAGCCCAGATGGATAGTAAAAAGATAAATTATTACAAACATAAACTTCCAAAATTAATTTAAGCACCGATTATCAACTATGTATAAAAAATAATTAACTCTTAACCGTTTCACATTATCATGAGTAGGCCTACGTTTATTTTTACCGTAATGTTTTGTTTTCTAATTATCATGATGGCCATCGGATAGGCAACGGAAACCATCCGAACCTCGACTCTTTAAGATGGGTGTGATCATCGCAGAGATAATCAGAACCTTTTTGCGCCCCCCTCTGCCCCATCAAGAGGTACTACAATGGGCTGTGGGAATAAACGTCCCGAAGGTGGGAAAAGGAGCAGAGAAGAGAGACAGGCGGCGAGATATCTCATTGTTTGTCGAATGTAGGTGGCTTCCTCCTTGTATTTCGTTCCTTGGCCTCGAGGAAGGTCGTGAGCAATGCTCCCTTTGGATGAGAGCTCCTCCCCATTGTTCTCGTTTGGAGAAGCGTGTTGACGGGCGTCATCAACCTCCGAAACTTTCGGGGCAACTGAAACTTCCAGCGACTGACCAAAAACTGTGTACCTTCCCGAGTATTAGTTATATTCCTTGGGTCATGCATGCTGAGACCTGCATCGGTGGGCACGCGGTTTAAATGTCAAGCTCACTTTAGTCTAGGCTAGGGTGGTCCAAAGTTTTTCATCCCAAGGGCTAAATCTGATTATCAGTTTTCACCACTGGCCGAAGATAAATTTGGTAATTTCATTAACTGGATAAAGGCTTAAAAACAGCCCCTAGTATAATTTATCTTATATTTGTTTGAGATATTTAACGTACACTTTTGGAACCGACTGATTATATATACGAGAATTTCTATGAGTGATAGTGAAAGGGCCTACCAATTCTGCTGGAAAAGGTATTTTCACATATCTTCCAGGGTTCTTTTACATGCCACTATCTATACCTCAGTTTTAGCTTCTGTGGTGCTGACTGACAGTTCACAGCTGACTTCTGACAATCAACATTTAGGTATATACCTACATTTTGACTGTCAGAAGTGACAACTGCTAAACACATGTTTTTTGCAGGTCATATGGTTCGGCGTAGGGATACATAATTTGGTCTGGTAGCTTTTCAAAGCCGTCAGAAGTCAGCTGTGAGCTGTCAGTCAGCACCACAGAAGCTAAAACTGAGGTATACATGGGACCGACGGCTTTACTTCCCTCCGAAGAAAGCTGTGCTACGGTTTTTATCTCTCAAGAAAAATCCTTCAACCCCGGCTGGGTTTGAACCCACAAATATCAGTTCCTGCAGTGAGCACTGTACCCTAAGACTACCGAGGTCAACAACTTAATAACCAATCACTTTCCTTACTTTTGTACAAATTGTATTTTTTGTTGGTGGAAGCTTTAAAATTTTACTAAAAAAAATTAAGTTTAGAATTAATCCTCCAAAAATGCATGGTTAAATATGCACGCGCACACACTTTCACAAAACAACTTATAAATAATAATAATAATAATAATAATAATAATAATAATAATAATAATAGGCTTTATTTATCTGGCGAGTTAAGGCCTTTTATTCCACTTAACCAGCGTTGAATACAACATACAATATTACATTTATCAAAAAACAAACATAGATATGTATCTATACATATTTTTATTAATCAAATAAATGCATAATAAATTGCAATCATGATCTTTTTAAATAAATATTCTATTGGAATTCTGTTCACATCTCGACAGAAGGACTCCCTTTAGTTATCCTCTAGGTTCTAGGGTAGTATGAGGGCCAACACTTTCAGTGAGTGCAGGCAACATCAGGCCCACGGGCCGCCAGTTGGACCACACTGGTCTAGGCTGTCGGTGACGAGAAGATTGGGGTTCGAATCCCGGTTGGTTGTACTGAGGAAGGTTCTACCTAGATAGTTTTCCACACTCATTCCACGCAAATGCGGGTACACTTACCCTAAACTCAACCTAACCTTATTTCAACATACTAACACAATTATTCATATACATCCAACCCAAACGGGTGGTAAGACTGGGTGATAACATATATTTAGGCCCTATTTATACATGTATCCCGAACGCGTATTAAGAAACGGCGAAAAAAAAATTGTAATGCTGAGGCTAAATTGGTTTCATTAATACTTTCTTTCACTGTGATGATCTATTTATCTTGATCCAATTAGAAGTAATAATTGGTCCCGAGTGCACCGCCTAATTGAAGAGAAATATCTTCACAGCTGTACTTATTATCGATACGGTAGCTCTGAAGCATTAAAACTACTCAAAAACTCAACTATTTTAAAAATTGACTCTGAGGAAGGATGGATATATGTTTTTAACCACTTACCTCGAGCTTCCAATTTTGACATTTCGCTTGAAGTTTGTTTAAAATTAACTACGTTAAACTTTATTTTAATTTATTTTAGATTATAAAACTTAAAAATATGTAAGATTTTTCATTATTATAGGGACATGTTGATACCTTTCGTATCCATTTTAGCGTGAGACATATTTTGAAATAACAAACCACTTCTCAACACTGGCAAAGCGTCTCAGCGCTCCGGTAGGCCCCTATTAAGGTGGAATTAAAGCGAGCTCATGCTAAGGTGGATGAAAGGAGACGCTAGAAGAAGCTAGTGTTTTTGCAGTTTTTATGACAAAACTTTTTTTTTTGCTGAAATAAATAAAATATTGCTCCAGTACAAACATGGAGTTTAATTTTCTTCACATGTTGATATCAACAGTTGTTGAATATCTGTCATGAGTATAGCGGCATTAGATGAGAGACTTTTTAAATGAAGAGGAAAAGTTTTCATCAAATTTAAGTATACTCTTGACAGATATTCAAGAAATTTTGAGGCTACCATGTGAAGAAAATTAAATTCTATATTTTTACTGGAGGCAATATTTTTTTTTATTTTGGCCAAAAAAAACTTTACCATAAAAACTGCTAAAACACTAGATTTTCTCGCGTTTCCTTTCATCCCACCCTAAGGGGGTCACCTAAGTAAGCAAAAAATTGCCGTGCAGGCCTTCGGTTCTAATGCAGTATTTAATTCTAAGATACGTTTTTTAAAAATATGGTTCACGCCAAAATAAAATTGAATGGTTCCAACAGGGCTCTTTTTCCTTAACACCCCTGTATTTTAAGTTTTATTAATATAAAATAATGTGTAAAAGTGTGATAGTAGCTCTTTTTCAACGACTTTTTAAGTAGTTTTGCGTAGCTATGAGACTAGGTTGGACGAAAAAGGACTCTAGATTTAGCCTTCCTCTAACGAATACGATAGTTTTTTGATAGTCTCACAATAGAATTTTTTAAGACATTTGAGAAATAGCAGCAAGCTTTCCTCTTTACCCTGAGACAACGAGTTAGATAGTTTTATTTCCCCTCTTTCTTATTGACATGACAAAGGGTGGTTGGGGCTGAAAGGTGAAAGGGAGTACAAGCCAAGGCAGAATAGATAAGTAGTTCCATAAAACAACACACACCACTTTAATTTTAAGCCGTGTGTTCTGTCAGCGATTGATACTTTCTCGCTGACCGGGGCAGCTGCCTTCAGGCTAGCATTTTTTTATAGTTTTATAAAAACACATATTTTTGGTACACATTAAATAAAAAAATGCTTCATTAGAAGATAACATGTTTAGTTAAATTCTCTGCACATATTGAAGGGGACTTTTCCTCTTTATTTAAAAAGTTTATTGTCAAATTTCTTTAAGTTACTATAAAATAATTACGTTTATTGTAAAAAAAAAAGTTGCTGACGTGTAAACTTGTGCGTGATTTGATAAGGCGGGTATCTAATAATGCATATCCGCATATCGTGTCATCTGGTGATATGATACGGTGCAACACTGTCTGGTTTTTTCCGTCTCATCACCGCGTATCCATATTGTAACAGAGGACACGGGGCTACGATACGTATCGAACTTGAGTGTTCAGTTCTAGTTATTCTGCAGCAATGAGCACATCTGTCCTCCCACGCATCTTGTTTTCGCACTTTATTGAAATGATTAGGATGTTTTTGGTCCCAAATTAAGTAAATTGTAATTAATCACAACTAATGAATGTGAGGAATACCAGGCCTCCATCATGGTACGGATCTCACGTTAAACTGTAGGTCGTCCATTTCATCTCACAATCACCCTACCATTACACATTAGCGTAAGTGCGTATAGCCCGAACAGTATAGCCCGAACGGGTAGTAAGACGCGGTGCTAATAATAATAATAATAATAATAATAATAATAATAATAATAATAATAAGTAAATTGATTGTACGGTATATTGCTTCAAATCGTAAGGTTTCCTTATCCCACTCCATTGGGCCAAACATATATCTATAACAACAATAAACGAAACAAAAACCATACTAATAAAAACAAAATCTCTACACAAGGTTTACGCCGGGCGTCCTCGACAGTCGACAGGAATGAGCGCGCAACGCGGTAAAATGATAGCCCATCCACATATGTTTCAACCTAGTACCGTATCATTCCTTTGATGTGACGACGAAAAACCGACAGATGACCGATCGGGCCCGTTGCCTATCTTTGTATCACATTTGACACGCCACTTTGCAGCGATTTTACGTCTCCAGTGATACGCAACGTTGATACGATACGCTGATACGCAACAAGTGGATGCGCGGCTTAAAAGCACAGTGTTTACTCAAAGTGTGAAATTTTGGCATATAAGAATCAACCATTTTTTAGGAAAACCAAATGACGCAAAGATTTCATATTTGGAATGTTAAAAGTACTTGAGGTGGTTTATTAATTGAAATCAATATTATTTCAATGAACCTTCAATTAATTGCATAAACATTTGCCAAATAAATGCTATATTCAATTAATTATTTTGTATAATTAAACTTGTGTAATAAACGGGGGAAGCAAATCAATTAATACCGACATCCTTTAACTTTATAATGGTACTGCATTTACATTAATATTCAATCTGAAATCAATGAAAAATAATACGAACTGAGGAGCTTCATATTTTGCCCCGTATTTTGAAAATATATCTGATACAACCCCGCAATAGCCGAAATAGTACGGCCTGGTCAGAGTAGAGCAGACAATTCATCCCTTATCACTCCAAGTAACTAGATGTTTGTCCTTGAAACCATAAATCTGTCACCAGTGGTTTTGGCATGATTATTAAAGCTGATCAACCTGACCCATCACCATCTCTCTTTAGGGATTGTCACCTGGTTCCCAGCCGTTTTCATAACAGTGTAGCATGTACTACTGAAAGGATTTTTTTCAGTGTGGCTGAGTAATTGCATTTAATGTCTCTAGAGATGTCTGAAGTGTAATAGTAGTGGAAAGACCGTTTTTACTATTTTAAAAAATGGACCTACAAAAGCTTGAAGATGGCAGAAGATATGTAAAAGGCAAAATAAATAAGCATTCCAAGGCAATGAAACGCTTTTACGAAGAAATTCAGAAAGCCCAAACCGCTAATAAGTTGGTGAAATGACTTCAAACCTATATTATGTTATTGAACTTAAATAATTAACTCTTTTGAAAATTATTTTGAAATCTGGAACCAAATCTGGAACCTCCAACTTCGCACGTTAATATCTTACCACTGAGATATCTAGAGCTAATCCTATGTTAGGGTCATTTATCGCTCATATCTTAAGGGTTAGTCGGTAATAGATGTGTAAAATCGTCAGACATTTAATAACAATCCGAAACACACTCCATAGTTGATCCAGGATAACTTTATGCTGCCGTTTGAACAATTTTTACTAATTTTAAATGGTTTCATGAATATAATTTGTAGTAAGTAATTATTGTCTATAATATTAGAGCTATTAAGGAGCCATGATCTGCCACACGTCTTTCACCAACTCTGCTTTAAAGTATGACTGATAAGTACTTCTTAGCATTGTACAAATACTGAGTAGGAAGCTCTCTGGTGAAGATTTGATGCACCAAGCACAAGGGTCCGGGTTCGATTACCATGTGCACAATAATAATAGTTTTTCAACTATATTGAGAAAAAATGAAGTGCACCCTTGTGAACGGATTTATCTGTTCCAAAATATTAATCTCTTGAATTGTTATAAAATTATTATTTAGGCCTTTATAATTAAAGCCCCGTCAATGCAGAATTATTTCATCTCTTAATGGCTCTATTTCTCCATAATATATTTTATGCTCCTAGATTTCAATTTTAAAGTTAAGATCATATTTAACGTAGAATTAACCAAATATATTTAAAATAAATTACTAGTCCAAAACGCTGTAAGCCACTTATTAACTATTTAGTAAAGAAATTTAGAAATTATTTTTAAGAATGGTTTTTAACAAAGAATACAGCGTGAGATGAAAGCCTGTATTTGAGTTACGTTAATATGTATGTACAATTGTGCATATGTTAAATAAATATATATTTGTTTGTAGAGTATTGACCATGAGATGAAATTTGTAGGTTAATATATTAATATATAATGTTACTTTTTACCTTCTCGCACCTCTCTGGTCGAGAAAAAATAGTAATTGTCAACAATAAAAAAATCGAGATTTGATGGATGTCGACATTTCATGACCCCTTGAATCCGAAAAAATGTGTTTTTAAAATAATGTCAGTCTGTATCTTTGACTAGAGACGAGATTATTTTACCATTTTACTTTACAAAACTTGGGATAGAGGGTTTTCATAAGGTTTATCTGAGTTTTTTTAAAAATAATTCATCCAAACCTAAAATTAATGGTAGTTATTTTTAATTAAGGGCGGGAAGAGAAAAAAATAGATTATATCAAACTCAACTCGATAAAAACTCGTATATATATGTATTGCTCAATATTAAAACAAAATATAAGTTCTAATTTCCTCATGAAAATAACTTTGAGGGCAATTTACACTTAAGGAAACCTCCAATTTTTATCGTATCTCCACACCTCTTTGAGATATGAAATAACTTATCATTTAAAAAAGAAGGCATATTAAATATAAAAATCTTTATTTGAAATATATTTTATAAAACCGATGGTTTCCGAAATATAAGTATATATATAATACACTTATATAATATATAAATATATACATTACGGAGGTCTTTGAATTTGGAAATTGCTGTAATGCTCAATGGGTGTAACGTTGCTCTTTTCTCTAACAGTGTTTATTATTTCGTTTATGCTCTTTTGTAGAATGTGCAACAATGTATATTATCTCGTTTCAAATATATTTGAGTAAATATCTCTTTTTTATTTACAATAACAAGAAAGTCAATGCTGTGCACCCTCCCCACCTTTTTTCAAAAACAAATTAGCCCTTTGAAAAAAACAACATATATATATATAAATTTGTTTGTAGAAATAACTTATAAAAAAATTATATCCTGCTAGAAAATTACGAAGCTTAGCTCTGTCGGTAGTGCGTCCACCTACGGAGCTAAAAGGGTCCCAGGCTCGATCCCTGGCATGGCCGAGAAATTTATCATTGTTGGAATGTGGGTTTACTCTTTCACAGTGATGAATTGATGGCTGGGGGATGGATTGTGTGCCTGTCCCAGATTTAAGGTAAGAGTAATTAGTACAACCTGAACAGGTAGTAAGACACATGGTGCTAAAAAAAAAGTTAAAATAAGCACCGACAACCTACAATGGCATCACGTAACATAATTTGCGAGCCACTACTGTGTTTGTTAGGTTCAGGTTACAGACATGTCCAGATGAACACTAACAATATGTGCATTTGTTCACAGAACGTCTACATCAATATTCCACCTTCCCCTTTCCCCTTCCACAATCATAACACACATATAGGCCTACTCTTTTTATGTCTTTTCTCGCCAATTTTTTTTCTACTGAATTTTCTTGCCTTTGTTCAGACGTAACTAATTAGTTTTATAATAATTATCAAAACATAGTTTGTAGGTCCCAAGTTCAGTTCCCGTGTCCAGATGTCATTTTTTAATTTAAATGATATGTAGATGAGGCTATAACCGTAATTAACAAATACTCATATTCGACATTATGTAGAGCTAATGCTTTAAATACTTAACATCCGCCCCTCCCACTTTTCCCTCCACTCTATTAGTTCGACATATCTATATATAACACACATAGTGTAATTAATATTTATATTTTTACTAATTAGGGGAGAGAGGGGGAATGGCAGTCAGTGGGGAATGGCGGTCAGGCCTATTGCATAGCCCCACTGTTGTTTTGAAGTGGTCTAGCCTGTGTTGCGTTCTACTCCATCTTCTACCGAACCAACGCAACAGGATTCACCATTGTGGTCAAACGTTTAATGAAGAAAAATTTATGTTTTTGGTTTTCCGCTGTTTTGATCTAATTATTGTATAAAAATATTCTCATGTAAGTACCAGAAAACCACGTTTAACTATTTTTCTTTTAATTTATTTGCATGCTTTTGTATTTGAGAATATATTCCAAATTTATACTTGTTTTTAATGTTTCTCGTTTTCATGTGACGATTTTTTTATTTCATGAGATACGTTTGGGGCAATGGCAGTCAGCTTGACCGCCATTTCCCCTCAAATATTTAAATGTTTAAGAAATACTTTTTTAATTATGCATTGTAGGCTTATATTAAATATAATGTAATATGTAATATAATGGCTTGGAATATAAAACGCCAAACAAAGAAGGCCACCTGGACAAAAGTTGATTTAGAGGCTGCAGTAAAGCTAGTCAATGAAGAAAACACAATGCGCTCGGTTGCAAAACAGTTAAATATTTCATTCAGCACATTGCAAGGTAGGATGAAAATAGAAGTTTTCAATAATCATACCTCTTCTTCAGAGTTACAAGCCACCTCAGAAGGCACTTCTATTTATAGTACTTCTACCTCAAACTTGAAAATCATCACACCAGTTTCAAACAAAACTAAACCACAGACGACAATAGAAGACATTTCTCCCGTACCAAGAACAAATCAAGACAACCCAATCAAAGGCAAAAAAAAGGAAACAACATTCCCAACTTCTTACAAGCACACCCATGAAGTCAATGCTGTCGAAAAAAAATGAAAAAGTTTTGCATTAAAATCCAAACAGGTGAAAGGAAAGATAAAGATTCAAACAAAAAATGCAATGCAAATTTTAAAAAAAATGTCGGAGAAACCTTCGGGACATCGATAGTACATCGACGGAAGACAGTTATTTTAGTGAGGATAATTTGTGTGACGATAATGATATAAATGAGTGTGACATGGAGACTGACAAATGTTTTATCTGTGACTAGTTCGGACAAGATGGAGAGCCATGGTATCGGTGCACTTCTTGTGGAGTATGGGTTCACGAAGAATGTAGCGGGTGGGACACACCAGAGGGATACATGTGTGACGTGTTCATAAGGAAAAATCGCCACTCAATGTAAACAAATGTTGACTAAATAAGTTGAAATAGATTTTTTGACTACTGTATTTTATATAACTTTCTGTATGTTATCAAAACAAAGACATTCTGGAAAATATTTACTCTTAAAACCTTTTTTTACTTTTCACTTTTGATAAAACTGATTGTTTTTATATTTATGTTATCATGTAGCCTATTGTTTATCATATTTATTTTAATTTCATCATTATTTTTACTAATTTATATGCACATTTATGTTTGCTGTTGGATTACTATGTTTCAAATTATTTTACACATTTTTTAGCAAATAGAATAAAAATACATATTTTACTATTGTAAAACCATGGGAGCAATAGTGACCGTGATTACCCGATGGGGTAGCAAATGGCGGTCAAACCCCTATTTATAGTTTTTTTGTTTGATAGACAAAACCTTATAGACATTCTATTTTGTACTATGTAATCTTCAAAGTAGAATCACTAAGCTATAAGATCGTGCTTATTAGGTTTAATTACAATAAATACTTTTTCAGTAATTTAAGTTTTTGCTTAGGTGACCGCCATTTGCCCACTCTCCCCTACACTAGTATTTTAATGATGAGCAATATCTAAAACAAAGGAAATGTACCCATATTTTTGTGGAGGGACAAAGGGAAATCATTTAGAAAGATGCACCCTTTGTTTACCCATTCTGGATTTGAACTCTGAACACCATTCATCGTTAAAATAAAATAAATGAGCTTAGTGTTTAGATCAAGTTAAGGTTAACTTTAAAAATTAACAGACGGTTTAGTTCGGTCCCTGACTCATTCATAATAGCCAGAGAGGACTGTCTTAACTGCTAACCCGCCCCCTCCCTCACGCTCATTACCCACCTCCAAAACTTCATCCCAAGACTATTTTACAGTCACTCCACCGCTTACGAAGATAGATTTTTTGGTTCTCAACGGAACGGAACGTTTGCATCCACTTTCACCTTATCTTCAGTGACACAAGCGCAATCTTAAAGATTTTTTCTCAACATTAGCTCTGTTCAAACAAGTAAGACGCGCGTTCATAAATGATACTAGTAGTCTTTCGTTAGAACAGTGACTTACTTACCTTTCAAACAAAAGCGAAACGAAATATATGTTTCGATGAAAGATTGAGGGAAGTGATTTTAATTAAAAAAATATTTAGATGCATTTATAATTCGAATAATATGTTGGATTGTTAGAAAATATATACTAAAATTTTAAATTATAAATGCACAAACCATTTTCTAAGAGGAATTTTACTTGTTGCTGACATTGACTACTAACAAAACAAACCCACTTCGATGGCCGCATTTTCTAAGGCGTCATTTTCGCAATAAATTAGAATGCCAATGATGGGGAGATCGCGGTCCGATCCCGGTGAAAGTTACTTAGGGTGGTTTTTCTTAAATGGTTTTCCACTTACTCTCCACGAAAACGCTGGTACACTTCCTATAAATTCAATCTTTCTTATCCCTATCCCATTAGCGTAATTAGTATATAGGCGTACAAATCGAACGAGTAGTAAGACGCGGTGCTAAAAAAAGTACGATAAAGGTAGAATTTAGAGGAAATGTACCCCTATGACATAGTGGGACTGTAGAAAATAATTTAGGAAAAAAACAACGCCCACTATACCCACCCTGGATTCGAACCTCGACTTACCTATCACCAGTGAACCAGACTTGACGACCTCAAAGTTTAGTCCACGTAACCAAAGATGTCCGTTAAATAAACCAATATAAATCAATGTATACTATAATAAAAGTAGATCCGTTATTCTCGTCATCCTCACTAGAGGTGAAGACGAGTGCATCCAACCCCAATTTGTATCGACAGGCACGTAGTAATAATAATAATAACTATAATAAAAATATAACGACGATGATGGTAATAATGATGATGATGGCGATCGAACATCTGTTCCGCGCCGGGGTATAGGGATCGTGTATGAGTGTGTGTATGCATGTGATTCATGTGAATGCAAGGCCGCAGGGGGATAAAGAGAATAACCACTTGGTCGTTGTTTTTTTCCTTGTTTATTTATTTATTTTATTTTTTTGCCGGCTGGTCTCGGGCGGTTGAATGTATCTGGCAGGTTTCATTCACACACAAAGGTAAGCAGCAGCAGTCGACACAGGTGTTGGGTACGGCCCGAGGCCGTACGGCCTGCTCCAAACACTCACCTACTCCTCTCTTTGTCTACTTCCTTAGAGTTCTTGTCCACACCCCTCTACACTTCCAAAGAGTCGTGTCGTATGCTATCAAGCTGCGTTCACATTAGGACACCAAAGGCCAACTAGAGCAACTGATCGACTGTGCTCTTGCTTCAGAAAAAAAAAAGTATCTACATCCAAGGGCGTTGGTAGAGAGCTCAGTTTTATTGGGGGCTTACACTAAAAATTCGACGTTATTATATATATATATATATATATATATATATAT
>CABFWB010000982.1:179543-200224 GCA_902151455.1 Timema bartmani
TATATATATATATATATATAAAGGGTGTAGGGTATAAACGTTGTAGGGTAAAAAGAATAAAAAGGTTTACAGGTAAAAAACGTATTAATGCTAAAAAGCTATTTATTATTAATAAATCACAACATTTAAAAAATTAATATAAGTATAATGGCGATATGAGAAGAATAGTTTATTGTAGATACCAAACTCTTCTTATTTACTCTCAAAATTCTGGCTTCGAGATGCACATTAGCACGCACAGGGCCTACTAATATTTAAATTTCAAACATCTGCGTGCGGTAGATATCACGCAATGCTCATGACAGACACACAAACACTTCACTATAGTAGACCCTGTGTATGATAATGTACACCTCGAGGCCAGAACTTTGAGAGTAAACAAGAATAGTTTGGTATCTACAACAAACTATTCTTCTCATGTCGTCATTATACGTATATTAATTTTTGAAATTTTGTGATTTACTTATAATAAATAGCTTTTTTGCATTAATAAGTTTTTTTTACCTGTAAACCTTTTTACTATTTTTACCCTACAACCTTTATACCCTACATTTTTAAAACCTAAACCCTTTAAACCCTACACCCTTTATATCCTACACCCTTTATATCCTACACCCTTTAAACCCTACACCATTTATATACTATACCTAGAGATAGGGTAAAATAGCATTAATTTTCAGTTTTTTTAGCATTTAATTAATGGAAATTTAGCGTTTTGTGGCATAATTTATCATTTTGTAGCAAAATAGGTAAAAATGTCTTTCGTCAATGTTTTTAGGGCCTATACAAAGGATTTATGATAAAATCTACGACTAACGGAATGTGGCGATTAGCCGGATGGGCTGTGGAAGGCACAGGATGCAACTAAAACCCGAGCTGAAGCACACAGATAAGTGAAACTCAATGATTTTTTAATCACTTATTTCCGCTGAAAAACTTCGTTTTATAGAAATTCTCAGAATTTTATTTAAATGCACAGCATTTTCAGGGAATTCGTGTCTATTTCGCTAATTTTAATAATTCAGCTAAAATACTCTCAAAATCACGTTTTTCGCGTTAATTCGCGAAATAAAAATAGCTTTAAACACTTTCAAATGCCATGAAACGCAAAGAAAACTTATAAATACCCTATTTTCGACCCTTTTTTTTCTTTTCGCGTTTTTCGCAAAAGCGAATTTACCCTATCTCTAACTATACCCCTTTACAATTTTTAAACTTTTTACCACTTTTACTCTAAAATATTTCTCAGAGGCAAAGCTGGTTTAATTAATGTAAAAAGGGGGAAAAGAGCAAAAAGACCTAAAATGGTAAGAATGGTAAAAAGTAAATCTATTAAAAAAGGGCAATAAGATCGAAAGAGTATAATTGCAAATATGTCCAAAAATGACCACAAAAGGGAAAATGTGCACAATTAAGCAAAAATGGTAAAACGGGCAGAAAAGGAAAAATGGTAAAAAAAGCAATTATTAAATCATAAAAAAAGGATAAAAGAAATAAAAAGGGTAAAAAGGTTAATGGGGTAAAAAGCGTAAACAGGTTAGAAAGTTTGAAGAAGGTAAATAAAACGATAAGGGGGAAAAGGGCAAACAGGTTACTTACTACTTTAGGGTTGGAGGATAAAAGGTTGAAAAGTGGTAAAATAGGCAAAATGGGTAAAAAAGGTAAACGGGGTAAAAAGTTTACTCGGAATTGATGCAGTAAAAAAAAAAGCTAAAATACTTCTGATTTGATTTAATTACAACCCTAGCAAGCAATTATTTATACCTTATCCAAGAGGCAAGAGCTCAAATTATTGTGTATAAATAAGGTATTTTAATCTTCAAAAGAAATATCAGCTTCTAAAGCATGTTCATATTATCAATCTATTTTGACATTGTATATTAAGTCAGCCTACTTTCGCGTTTTGTATAACAATCTAAACCAATAAATAACTAATATTTAAAAAGAATTTAAGATTTTGTTATTATTCACTGTGGGTAATTTTATACACTAAAAATAACAAGGCTACTTTATAGATATTTCTGTGAATAGTAAATTTCGCTTCCTCCATGTTCTTATAATTACTCCAGTCTTAACATTTATCTTACCAACTTCGGGGGCCGCATGGTCTAAAGCGTCACTCTCGCAAAATATTAGACTGCAAATGACAGCAATATTGGAGTTCAATCCCGGTTTGGTGTACTGAGGGCGGTTTTTCTTGAATAGGTTCAAACCCTCTCTCTACACGCAAATGCTGGTACACTTATTTAAATTCAACCTTTCTCATCCCTAACCAATTAGCTTAATTAGTACATAGGCGTATAACCTGGATGGATATTAAGACGTGGTGCTGAAAAATAAAAGTTTCTCTTCGGATTTCAATTTGAAACTATCTCCCATAATTTCTTCTTGGATTTGAAGTTGATATTCTTCCTTGGTGATCAAGTTTGACAAAATACAAATTAATGCTATATTAAATAATGCATTATATTAATAGAGAATGACTATTGTACACATGGTTAAGACGCCAATCTCGCAATATATATCAACATTAAAGAAAAATACGCCCTAGGTTCTTAATCGATAGCATAGTATTATAAATTAAAACCATTTGAGATGAGTTAGTAAACGAAAAACGTGTTGCACGTTCATAATATTGATTTGGATGGTCGGATTGAAAAACCATGTTTATACATCGTTAGGCCTAGGTTCAAGTCCATTCCAAATTTCGTCAAAATTGGTCAACTTATTCGGCAGTTATCAGGAGCATACTGACTGTATGGACAAATATTTGAGGAGCCGCTATATTGAACCAGGATAACAAAATTAAAAAAACCATGAACTGTATATGCGTTGTTTGGCCTAAGATCAAAGGATGTCTCTGCCAAATTTCTTTAAAATTGGTCATAACATTTGTTTTTTTATCGAGTAATAAAGATCCGGACCAACAGACTAAATGCCAAATGGTCAAGTTAAAACACAACCTCGTTATGCTTGGTCAATAATGTGTATAGAAAAAAGGGGGGAGGACCTGTACACCTAAATATATCAAATTAAATGTGACCATTGAATAAAAAGTATAGGGTTTAATATAATTTGACATTATTGATAACCTATATGTTTGCCTCTTTTTCTCAACCCCCTAACTCGTTTCATTCCAAGAAACGTCCTTTGTTCTCCGGCACCGTATTGGATTTGGACAATTTGGTACTTGACATTTTGACATGAAAGCGCTTCTCACAACCAGGTTTACTTGTAGATGGAGAGGTGATAATCACTTGGTGCCAGGTCCATGATATGTGGAAGGTGGTCGAACACTTCCCAACCAAAGTTGTCCAGCAACGCTTGTTTGCGTGCAACCGTGTGGGCCTGCGTGTTGCGTGGAATAGCACAATGCCTGACGTCGTCATACTTCACCTTTTGTTCTGAATTGCCCTGCGTAGTTTTCTTAGTGTTTCACACTACCTTTCCGCCATTATTGTGGTTCCTGTTTCCATCAAGTCCCTCACCTTTCCTATTCCAGAAAACGGTAACCATCAGCTTTTTGTTTGAAAAGGTTTGAACTTTTTGGGTTGGTTTGGTGAATGTGTGTGCATCCAATGCTTTGACTGCTCTTTTCTCTCAACATCCATAAATTGAATCCACGTTTCATCATCCGTAACGATATGATCAAGAAATTCCTCCACCTACTTGCTGCAACACTGCAAGAATGTCAAAGCTAACCCCACACTCTGCATTTTTTTTCACATCGGTAAGCATTTTTGGAACCCATCTTGCACAAAACTTGTGGTAGCCTAGCCCAACTGTAATGATCTCGTACAGAACGGTTCGAGGAATATGGGGAGAATCATACAAAAGATCTCAAATTATGAAGCGACGACTTTCTTGAGCTTTTTGGTCAATACTGAACAAGTTCACCAATGATGGCTGACCTTGACCACCTTCATCGTGCCCACCAGTTCTCCCAGCTCTAAATTTTCTACACCACTCTCTCACACATCCTTCATTCATAAAGTTTAGACCGTACACTGTACTCATTCTCAGAGGAATGTCAGCAGCAGTTTTGTCCTCAGCGTGAAAAAGAGAATGACAGCGAGAATTTCACAGCGGCAGGATCATCAATTGCAGCACACATGTTTACTCGTTCAAAAGACAACTACAGTAAAACCTTGGATTGCGAGCATAATTCGTTTCGTAAACGTGTTCGTAATACAAAGCACTCGTATATCAAAGTGAATTTCCCCCATAAGAAATAATGGAAACTCAGATGATTCGTCCCACAACCTAAAAATATTTAATCTAAAAATGATTAATACCTTTTTTATTTTCGTTATTTAAATGTAACTGTACTGTAATCAAATTTATTAATTAAATTTAACGTGGCTAGTGTGAGGTAGACGAGAGAGATGAGAGGAGGAGGTGTGTTATTGTTTAGGACGACTTTCACTGTCACTAACGGAATCACCGCTATATGTTGGATCACTCGAATATTTTTCTTTTTGTGCGACTTTAGCAAAGAACCTATCCAATGACACTGCTCGGCAGACAAAGCGTAACTGCAGTTCTACTCGTATTGCAAGATATCGCTCGTTTATCAAGTTAAAATTTATTGAAAATTTTTGCTCGTCTTACAAAACACTCGCAGACCAAGTTACTCGCAATCCAAGGTTTTACTGTATAACTAATAAAAGTTGTCTGAAAGCGTGGCGTGGGGAGAAACAATATATCACGTGATGCAAATGTGCATGCGCGAGTTATCTACTCCGCTTTCATTGAGAGGTGGAAATATGAAATAGTCCGTTGTTTTAGAAAATGTAGGCCCACGTTAAAAATATCCCTTGAAGAAGACAGAGCATGTAACAGCGCTACCAAAGGCACGCTTTCCCTAATTCACAATGCAAATCGCAGATCCAGCCTCTGTTTACTTTCATTTTCATTTAGTTGAGGTATTTAAAGTGCACTTTTTTTTAACCGACTGATTATATCCACAAAACTTATAGAGACAACATCCAGCCCCCAGCCGTTAGTTCATTACTGTGAAAGGGTAGAGCCCTATTTCACCAATAATACATTATTTATCCATGCTGGGAATCTAACCCGAGACCCTTAGCTAAAAAGATAGACACGTTACTGACTAAGATAAGGTGTCGGGTATCCTTTGTTTATCTCCTACGATGGATTGTTATGGCAGTATATGTATGTGATCTTCTTGATGAAGAAAGTAGTTTGCAATGTTTATTAGATATATGAAAACCCTGATAGGTAAAGAAAGAATCCGTTGTATTGGCACTATTGTCTGAGGGATAAAACCCAATTCACACTTTCGCCGAAAATAGAAAGCAGAATCTGCTTGAGGGGTGCAGCAGTTCACACGATTGCACGTTGACGCATAATGCTTTGCAACATAAACTAGAAACAGCTGATTATAGACAGTTTATGACGGAGAGATTGGTGTTCGATTCCAGTCAGGTATACTGAGGATAGTTTTCCAAAATGGCTTCCCACTCTCTCTCCACCCAAATGGGAGTAGATTACCTCTAAACTGCTGCCTTCATAATCCCTACGCCATTAGAATGATTATCAGATAAGCGTATAACCTAACAGGTAGTAAGACGCGGTGATAGCTATATGTCACCAGGTTTGATATAAATCTGTCCTTGAGTTCAATAAGTGTAATAAAGCACACGCATACAAACATAAATATGTAATTTGTATTTATTCTATAGAGTGAGGAGCTTTATCACTTAGCGAGATTTTTGTTCTTTTTAAAACTTTGAATGCAGCTTCGGACTATTGTGTTACAATAAAAACAAAATAATAATTATTGTGAATGCACATCTTGATGTGTGTCTACATGTTCGGCAAAGATCGTAATACGGTTTTTACTACCATCTAATAATCAAGGATTACAGACCTTACAATACTGTTAAGTTTGAGTGCTTCGAATATTATAGCCATCTTCTTTTATTTATGATTTAGAAATAAATTAAACACTAGATAATAGAGTTTACATAAGTGGCATTCAACTTTTTTTTCACACACCCCTAGTTATTATTTATCTTTAACTTTGTACCCTGTCGACCTTGGTTGTCTTAGGGTAAAGTGCTTGCCTCAGGACCCGATGTTCGTGGTTTCAAACTCATCCCAAGTCAACGGATTTTTCTTGAGCGATAAAAATATGTAGCACAGCTTCCTTTGGAGGGGAAGTAAAGCCATCAGTCCCATGTCAATTGTGGCAAGTAAAATAACCTGTAATGATATTGATTTGGACCACTCTCATATATTTAAAAAGTCACGGATGAAGGTATTTTTCTTCAATAATTTGTATGTAAATTATCCTTTTAAGACTTCATCCATGGAGAATCACGCGCTTTTTAGAAATAATGTAGAAGGATTGCACCATTAAAACTTATTTTTTATTTCAAAATGTAACTCCGTAGTATTTACCAAACAAGCAAGAAACGTTAGTTTCCTATACCCAATAGGAAGCAAGCCTTCAGGATACCTGTCGCAGGGACGCTTTCGATTTGTTGGTTTTGACACCGGTCACGAGAGGTCCAAGGGGCTGTTTGTGCGTATGAACACACAGAGTGCCGGCGACATAAACCTAGAGAACGTATAATATCACAACAGTATTGCTAACTTAAATATAAAGAATACACAGAAAATAATCTGTAGTTCAAGTAAAATTTTATAATTTTACATAATATCTTTGTACAGATAAAATCACTTCAATAAATCGTGTGCAACATTAACAGTTGTATTTATTCAAGTAAAATATCGTAATAATTGGCGCTCGGTCACGGGATAGCAATAACCAATTATCTCACAATCAATTCAAGAAATTTGTAGTTGGCTCCCAATCGCGGGACAGTTATATCTCAATAAAACAGTATCATAATAATTGGCGCTCGATCACGGGGCTATAAATACCAAATATATCTCAATAATACCGTATCGTAATAATTGGCGCTCGATCACGGGGCTATAAATACCAATTATATATCAATAATACCGTATCGTAATAAATTGCCGCCCAACGTGGGGCCGTATCGTAATAATTGGTTCTCGATCACGGGGCTATAAATACCAATTATATATCAATACCGTAACGTAATAAACCCAGGAATATGTGTGGAAATACGATACCTGGCAAAATTACTAGGCCCTTTCGCTCTCGCTCATAGAAATTATTGTGTGCTGATATAATCAATTGGTTCACAAAGTGGACGTTAAATACCTTAAATGAATAATTAAAAAAGAAATAACTTTGTACCGCCCAAAGTGTTTAGACATAATAATCTACATATAAAATAAATTACATCCAAAATAATGTATTAAATAATTAATTTAAATGAGAAATATTTAAATGTACATAAAATACAATAGGGGCCTACATACAATTGTAAATAACCCCTAAGACGTCTTCGCGTGCCTCTGGGGCAGTAACTAAACTATTTTCAGCATTTTAGAAGCTTTTATGAATTTTTCGCCTTCCCATTATTTTTATAATGGCGTTTAAAAAACAACACACTATAAACTCAAGAAATATTGCGACCCCACCAGAATCACGCCACGACCCCTAGGTTGTAAACCACTGGCTTGGAGTGAGAAAGAGGATAACTCTACCAAGGTCTCTTGTTGTGATTGCGTCAAGAACAGGTGTGTTTTCTCAAGAGCACGGGAAAGAATTGAACTAGGTGTGGCCGGGTTGAAGCGGCAATTTGGACGCTGTCATGGTTGGCTTGTCTTAACCAGACGACAAGGGAGAAAGATAAAAGTTTCATCTAATGGAAATCTATTTCTTGTTTTTCTACCCTCACCAATTTATTTAATTTGGAGTATTTGACAATCAATTATTTTGATTATTACACTCGGGAACCTAAATCATAACGTGAACATATAATTATTTACCGAACGAAGCGAGCTACCGTTTAAACTGAAGCATTTTACATTTCATCTGTTTGTCCTAATCTTTGCTACGCGACAACTGCCAAATGCGTGGAACAATTTTAACGAAATTGGGTAGGGACGTTCTTGAAACTTAGTTCAAACGATTTATGTACATAGTTTTTCAAGCTTACTATCCGTTTCAATATGGTGGCCGCTAAAAGGTTTCGCGTTTAATGGTTGAACTAGTGATTTGAATTTAAATTTCTATGTAAGCAATCTATTGCATACCTAGATTATATATATACATAAAGCTCAACAGATTGCTTGGAAATTTAAATTCGAATCACTAGTTCAACTATCAACTGGTTCAAGATGCCTGTATGTATGTATGCGTATATATATATATATCAAGACTGGCATCTTGAACCATCTGAAAAATGTTTAATGTCTAATAATATAATGCACTATTGAAGATAGTATTAATTTGTTTTATTTTTAACTTGGTCATCATGGAAGAATATCAACTTCAAATCCAAGGGGAAATTATAGGAGATATTTCAACTTTAAATCCAGAGACAAATCTTAAGAATACGATAACAACATGGATAGAGCGGTATATTGTACACAAAGCTTCTAGCAGTAATAATTACAACTTATATGAGATTCAAGGAAGGATAGACCTGAAATTATTTTTCAATATTGTTTAAATTATAAGAACCTACGCGATGGAGATAAATTTAATTACAATTTGACCTAGTTTACCTGATTTTTTTTAGCTTTCAAATTGAAAGAATAAACAAATAAAAGTAACAAATTCGTTTTCAGGAAAACGATTGAGAAAAGTGGATTTAATATATTCTTTATTTGTTTTTATTGTTATTATTTTTTAATGTAGCAGTTTGGCTAAATATGTATTCACAAATTTTAATTGATGCCCACAGATAGGTTATACGTATTTAATTACACTAATGGAGCAGTGATGTGGAAGGTCGGATTCAATGAATATATACCCGAATTTCGCTTGAAGGGAAAGCAAGAAACTATGTAAGGAAAAACATCAACATAACACCCGGGCGGTATTCGGACCCTTCTTTTTTTTTTTACCACCGCGTCAAATCTAAAAACAATCAAATTAATACACGTAACATTTCGGGCTGTACGCATATATGATCATAATTACTCTAAATGGAATAGGAATGAGGAAGGAAGCATTTTAGAGGCAATCTACCCTCATTTGCTTGGAAGGGGACTGGAAAACAACTTAAGAAAAACTACCCTCAACAGATCCAGCTGAGATTTGAACCCCGATCACCTCGTGATCAGCAGACCAGTCTAATACGAGAGTGACGCCTTAGACCATTCCGTATACTGAAGCGGGTTATTAGAGCTTTGACCCCTCCGTCATAGAAAAACCAGATTAAGAGTAGCTTGACGGAGTGGGTTGCATTGGTCTATGAATGAAATGAATATTAAATAAAGTCTCTCGAGTGTTGAGGACACAAGTGAAGGCCGGGACGTGAGTATTGCGGGTTGGGCCTGCTCCAAAGTTGTCGAGAGCTCAAGAGTCGTGTCTCCGACATCAACACGACCGCGGTGTTTTGAATGGGGTTGCCACGGTACGCATGCGCATGAGGACAAACGATATTTATAGTAGGATTCTGATATGAAGGAACTTTTATAAAATATAAAACTATTTTTTGTGACCAAAATTGATATATTTCACATCATTGTTTTATTTTATAGGTATTGATATATATCAAAGCGACAATTGAAGATCCCATTAGTTGTCGTATGAATATATTTTAATTGGTTTTATTAACTTTTGTATTTGTCAGATATTCTTTTACCAGAATCTATACAAGCACCTTGTACGTATACTCCAATTTTCTTAAGAATGATAATAAGTAGATATATTCGAGGATTTGAAAAATGACACCTGGACACAGGAATCGAACCCAGGACCCTTAGCCTGGTGCGCTAATGCCCTTACCATTGAGATAGCCAAGGTTCGTCCAGTCATTCTACCTTCATAGCTTAAGGCTTAGTTTTTACAACTGTTTGGTAGATCTCGGTAGTCTTAAGGTAAAGTGCTTGCCTCAGGATCCGATAATTGAACGATAAGAATCCGTAGAACAATTTCCTTCAGAGGGTAAAAAAAACCCATCGCTCCCAAGTCTAATGGTGGAATGTAAAATAACCCTGGAAGTGAATTTGAAGTGGTATGGTAAAATACTTTTCAATTCAAAATTGGCGAACCCTTTCACACTCGCTCATAGAAATCCTCGTGTATTGATATAATCAGTCAGTTCATAAAGTGCACGTTAAATACCATGAATAATTAAAATAAATAGAAACTTATGCTTTCTCCCTCAGTATATACATTTATTACAATTTTCTACGCATAGTAATTTCAAAGATTTAAAAAAAATATTATGTCATGGACAAAAACTTTGAGTAGGAACTTTTAAATTAAGATAAAGCATCCTGACCAAAATTCCGAGATTTTCAAGACAAATATTCTATAATGGTTGAAATTACTGTATGTATAAAGAGCAAATTAAATCTCTACTGAAGCAATATTTTATTTATTTTGGCCAAAGCTTTCTGCTATTAAAAAAACTATATGATTAATTATTAGAGTTGGGTCGAATTCACTATTTTACGAATCTGAATCTCCAATTTACCTTTGAATCCCGAATCTCAAATCCGAATTTTAGACAAAATTATTAACACAAAAAGAAATATAAATATAATAGAATAATAGAAAATAAAAATCATAGCTAAATGTAAACATTCTTTCTTATAATTTTATCACTATATCATTCATACATTCAGTTTAGTGTTAAATTACTGGTCTGGAGCCTGATTGTCAAGTTACTCATAATTATAATTGGTTCTGAACCACCAAAAAGCAATATTAAGGTTCTAAGATAAATTTCACTTGAAAAATTGAAAGAAAGAAAAAAATGGGGGGGGATTTGATGTTCGAATCCGAAATTTACTCAAATCCTCTAATCTCGAATATTCTTAAAGATTCGAGGGATTCAAGGTCCAATTCCTAATAAATATGGGCCTTAGCTCGCGTTCATTTCTATTCCACCTTAATAACAGAGTTTGAGTGAGACTTCTGGTGGGAACGACCTCAACAAACACACGTGAAGGTAAATGAGACGTACCGGAAGATGGTCCACTATTAAATACACCTTCACTTCCTTCCGGCAAGGGCTCTAAACACTCCATCAACAAACCTTGGCTCTCATGTTACTATTCTTCTTAACGAGCTATTAATCTTTTACGTTCTTGTGCTCTCACCCCGTAACAAATTCATCTCAGTAAAAGTTCCAGAAAATTCGGCAATCACTGTATTTTTTTTTTTCCCTATTTTATTTATTTGAGGTATTTAACGTGCACTTTCTGAACTGATTGATTATATCAGCGCACTACTTATAAACTAATTTAAATCTAGACCAGACACAACATCCAGCCCCCGGCCGTTAATTTATAACTGTGAAAGGGGGTAATCCACATTTGCATTCGCGATAAATTTTTCGGCCATGCCAGGAATCGAACCCGGAATCCTTAGTCAACTATAAACACACTCTACCGACTGAGTTAAGGTATAGGAACCACAACTCTGTTAAATTTAAAGATTTTTAAAATCATATTTTCAATCTAGTTTATAAGAAGAAAGAAATATATTTATTTTTTCACCGCGTCTCACTACTCAACCGGGATTTTCATACGTTTAATTATTTCACTAATTGAATAATCATGAGGAAGGTAGAATTTAAGAGACGTGTTCCCACATTTGCTTTAAAGAAAAGTGGAAAAACCATTTTGGAAAAACAACCTTAAGCACACCCGACCGAGATTCGAACCTTGATCTCCCTGTCATCGGCATTCTAGTATACTGCGAGAGTAGTGCATTAGACCATACGACCACCGAAGCTAGTCTAAACAATCTCATAACACATTCTGAGAAAGTTATATTTTAAGGAGATGCATCAGCATTCACCTCAAGAGTGTAAAAACCACTCTTTAATGCAGCCGATGGGGACTAGAACAGAATCGTGGCCTCCTAACTCAGGGCTGAGCATTTGGCGCTGAGCCAACCTTATCGGCAGACCAAAATGATTGGCGCTCAATAATCGACCAGAGGAACCTTGAAACTGAAAAAACGGACGGGTACGATTAGTTTTATGGAGGAAAAAAAAAAATCCTTTGAGCGCACTATTATAATTATTTATGGGCCTTTAAGCCCCCGGGTGGTAATATTAGAAGACCAACACCTTAGCTTCGTGGGTAGCCTGTGTGCCTATTAAGCTAGAGTTCCCGGGTTCGATTCACGCCATGGACGAAAAATGTATAATTTGATGAAATGTGTGTTTTCCCTCTCACAGTGATGCCGGGGGCTGACAATGTGCTGATACCATCAGTTGGTTCAGAATGTGCACGTTAAATATCCTTTACCCAAAAATAGTAATATTAAAAACTATCATAGTTTAGTTTGCAACCTGGATAGTGGCGTATTTGACACTGATTAAAATAAATACGCTCACACTTTGTTATTTGGTTAGTGAGTGGCTCTACCATTCAAGACTTACTGCAGGTAGAGTTGCCTAAATCACAGGGTAAGCGAGGCATGTTTATTTACAGATAGCCCAGTAAAATATATATATATATATATTTTTTTTTTACCACCGTATCTTACTACCTGTTTGGGTTATACGCCTATGTAATAATTATGCTAATGTGCAAGGGATGAAGAAGGTTTAATTTAGAGGAAGTATACCTGCATTTGTTTGGAGGAAGAGTGGAAAATTATTTAGGGAAAACCAACTTCAGTACACCCAACAGAGATTTGAACCACGACTACCCTGTCATCGGCAGTCCAGTATATTTTTAGGATGACCGCTTAGACCATTTGGCCAGCGAAATGGCTTAAAGAAAATTAATCTGCAATATATCGATGGAAAACTCGCAGGCAAAATCACATTTTTAAAGCTATTTTAAGAGTATCAGTTTGGGATTCGGACCTTGACAAACACATCAACGCAGACCAAATGAGCTGTATTAGAAAGCTTGGTCACCGCTTCTTATGTCTTACTATCACTTGACTATATTTTACTGCGTCAATATTAGGTGCTTAGTGTTAAGTATATAGTTTTAGATTAAATTATTTTGTGAAACTGGTATCGATCCTGCCTTGTGTTTTGGAAATGTTCTCTAAATATCCAATGAACTGTTTTAAAGTCTCAAATTTTAGCCTAGCTCAGTTATAGTCATATTTTCATACAACCATTAGACAATTTACTAATACTACTTTCACTTTTTCATACGTCCAATGATATTATCTAAAGCTGTCACTTTTGATATATGTATATTATAAATACCTATAGGATAACCCAAATAAAATAGTAAAATTCTATCAATTTTGGGCCGCAAAAAAAAAGTTTATATTTTACAAAAGTCTCTTTCTGTCGTCAATCTATAAATTCTAGATCCGATTTCTTGTGATAGCCGAAAATAGACCACTACTAAACGAAGTATTTTTGTTTTTGCCAAGATACAAGATGACTAGGGCTGTGTTTGTCTTCAGATTAAGCTAGGATAATTTGCCAACTAACTGTATAATCATTAATTTCGTAATATAAAGCGTTAGCTGAAAGGTTCCCGCAGCCAATGCCAGATAAGGTAGCCTTCCCTCTCCCCCCCTCCCCCAAGCTCCCCTTAACCCCCTGTCAAGATATATCGCCCGCAAGTGTAGATTCGCCAGATTTGTCGTCCACCACACTAGATGAATATTCATCTATAGCTGGACTTGTAATTTGAAAGAGGGGAAGGGTTTGGGGGGGTGGGGGGGTCACTTGGGAAGGAGACTCAGTGGCCTGCCCACCTGTCTATTTAAATCGTCTGGTACTCCCAGTTAAGTAGATAGCAGATGTAAACAAACCAGGCGCTGTCATTCCGCATCGCAGTTCGTTCTTCTGAGCATATGTTGGACTAGATTAGAAGGGGCAAACTATGGGAAAGATCCCTTTTTTTTTAGAACTAAATTTTAAATGATAAATTGCTGTTGTTTATAGCACCGCGTTTTACTACCTGTTCGGGTTGTACCTATGCACTAATTACACTAATGTATTAGGGATTAGGAAGGCTTAATTTAGAGGAAGTGTACCACATTTGCATGTAGAAAGTGAGATTGAGAAACAATTTAAGAAAAAAAACCTAAGTATATCCGACGGGATCTAACCTCGATCTCCCCGTCTTCGGCAGTCTAATCTATTGTGAGAGAGATGCCTCAGACCATGTGGCCATCGAAGCGGGTTCAGTGTAGTTCGAGTTTTCCATATCTCTAGACGGGTCTAGTGTCATTCAACCTGAACTATCAATTTCTCCTCTGGTTTATAAGCAGATATCTATACAATTGAACTGTAGGGCATAGAATAGCCTAACACAGTGTCATGTCGTGGAGTGTTGGACTGGCCTGCTTATGACTTGGAGATCGGAGTTTGAATCCTGGTCAGGTTTAGTGAGGTGTTTTTTTTTCTTTAATAGTTTCCCACTCTCCTTTCACGCAAATGTGTGTAGATTACCTTTATCATTTTTCCTTCCTCATCCCTACCCCATTAGAGTAATTATCATGTATGAGTATAACCTGAACCGGAATTAAGACATGGAGATTTAAAAAAAAATCTGTGTTTATGTTCTCTCCCCTCAGTAGAATCATTCAATCATGTATCTATGAAAATACACTCCCATGATAGTTATGTTAGATTGATCAAATGGCAATATAATAAGAGAGAACATATCACAGGTAAAGTTTTAACAAGCTATGACAACCCTGGAAACACTTCATGACACGCCACTACCTTAAATAATCAATCATATTACCAAACATTTGAATATCTGATTACTAGTAAGATGAAATCTATTAAATAATATTGAATTATTTATACTAAAAAAATGTACTTGGAACGAACGACTTTTTTATGCGTGTTGTGAGAGTCTTCTTTAACAGTTCTCTACTAGACGGTCTTTTAAAAAAAACTACTTTAATTTATTTTCTGGTCAACTTATCTAGCAAGTTCCTCGCTTACACGCCCGTTAGAGACTCCGGTTATAAATTTATTAAATTTCACAGCTAACCGGCCTCGTCGTGTGGTTGTCAGAGCTCCTGGATGCTGACCTAAAGGTCCCATGTTCGATTCCCGGCTGATGCTTGGGGATTTTTTTTTAAAGGGGAATAGTTACCATGGTCACCAGGATTTGGTTAATTAGGTTTCAGTTAGGTTGAGATCTTAATTGACTCCACCCCGTCAAATTCACTATCATCATCTCCTCAACTCATCAGGACATGGAAAGAACCTCCACGGAAAGGATGTATGATTAGTACATTCGGACGTCCCCTGGGCAACGGTACATTAGCACTGGCTAATATTTCCGCAAACTGAGTTACAGATTTATGTAGCCTAGACACGCCACTATTATTATTATTATTATTATTATTATTATTATTATTATTATTTCACAGTTTTAATGGAACGTATCATGTATAAATATTTATATGACGTTCAAAATAAATAATATTTGATCCTGAATTATATTTTCTTCTATATTCCTCTCCTTTAACGGGATCTTCTGATCTTATTTAACTGTTTTTGGCCATGATATCCGTTCAGCCACGAGGCTAATAGTGATTCCAATAAGCTAGAAAATACAGTTGCTCAGTTAATCGTATACTTATCTTGTTAAGTAGCATAACTACCTTAAGTTTATAGCTGAGTCACATCAATCATCGCAAACTTATGTCTTTACTATCTAATCAAAACATGGATATTTACACCGCCTTGCTTGACTTTCCAACTTTGTGGTGAACGGACGGACATCTATATTATTATTAATTTTATATTCACTAATGATTACTTGTATAATATAAATGGAGTCAGATATAACATTACACATTAAATAAGAGCTTCATATTCAAAACACTCTCTTTTAGCCTAAAATTAATATCATAGCGTATTTGAAAAAATTATAGGCATAGACCTGGTTACAAGAGTACCATTAATTCTGTGTTAAGTGGTTACCATTTAATTTAATAAAACATTGACTTCACTAAACACTTTTTTTCTTTCATCAACTATATACTATAATATGTAAACTTGTTAAAATAATAAAATAAATCACCCACTTCAGAGGCCAAACGGTCTAATCCAATGAGTCACTCTCGTGTTAGACTGTCCTGCTGATAACGGGGAGCTCAAGGATCGAATTCATGGTCGGGTCTACTGAGGGTGGTTTTTTACTAGATGCTTTCCCACTCTCCATCCAAACAAATGTGTGTAGATTACCTCTAAAATGCTCCTTCCGTATCTCTACTCTATGAAAGTAATTATCATATATAAGTATAATCTGAACAGGTAGTAAGACGCGGTGATTAAAAAAACCTTATAAATCCTTATCATGTGCCTGAAATCCGTATGTACGAGTATGTGACACAGCCACGTGATTATTCCTCTTTTATACAAACTGATTCGCATGTATGTTTTGAAATGACATAGTTGAATAACAAAAATATCTCCACCTTGCAGAATAAACTTGAGCCGCTGTCCCTCTAAATGAAGTAAAAATCAATATGATTAGTAATGCTTGAGTTAAGTAAATACGATATAGTAAATAAGTAAACTATAAATCACTCAAATTAAACTATACATTTAAGGATAATTTCCCATAAGGTGAAAGTGCAGGGAACGCGAGAAAAGGGTAGTATTTTTGTAGTTTGTATAGCAAAGCTTTTTTGGTCTAAAATAGATAAAATATTGCTACATTATAAACATACAGTATAAATTTTCTTCCTATGGTGACTTCAACAGTTCTTGAATAAATGTCAAGGGTGTCCTAGAATTTAATGACAACTTTTTCTTTTCATTTAAAAAGTTTATCATCAAATACCGCTATTCTCTGGACAGATATTCAACAACTGTTAATATCATCTTATGAAGAAAAATTAGTCTTGTGTTTCTACTGGAGAATTATTTTATTTATTTTGGCCAAAAATTTGCTATGAAAACAAAAAAAAAATACCTTACCTTTTATCGTGTCTCCTACACTCCTACCCAAATATTGGAACAGGATCCGTTCCCCTTGTCCCTACCGCCAGGTATGCCCATGGGAGTTTATCCTAAGAGCGTTCATCGTAACAGGCCCAACTCACCTCCCGGCTAGCATCTGCGTTTGTGTGTAGGCTTGCGATGTATGGGAGTAAAAGGGAAAAGAAAATACCTACGATATGACATAAATGTATGCAGTGCATTCGTATTTGAATGATTTCTCGAAATCTTCCATGAAGACGATGGGGGACAAAGCAACAAAGTTTCGTGTGAATTTATTATGTCCCTTTTATGACAGAATTAAAATTTGTGCACAGTACTTATCTGTGAAGCCATTCTAAAATGGTAAAAAACGGTCGTTTCAATGTAGTTTTTGTCCAAATATATTTTAATATTTCAACAATGTTAAGTATAAGGAACTTCTTTTGATCCTTTATCTCCGTTAATGTTTAATCAGAAATGATCCCCGTACAATAGTGTTCGTGTAAATTTACTATTTATAGCTGACTGTATCACAGATTTGATTGGTATGTTTATTATGTAACCACAGCTACACAATAATTATTTTCGAGCTACAACGCAATGTGTGAATGGACCATTGAACTTCAAATAAACCGTAGCCCAAAACCTTAGCTCAGACGGTAACGTGTTTGTCTATAAAACTAGGGGTACCGGGTTCGATTCCCAGCATAGCCGAAAAAATTTATCATTGGTGCAATTTGGTTTTCCCCATTCACAGTGATGAATTAACGGATGGTGGATGGATGTTGTGTCTATTCTATATAGTTAAGTTATTTTATAAGTCGTGTGCTGATATAATCAGTCGGTTCAGAAAATGCACGTTAATTTACTATTTCAAATAAATGGAAAAAAATAAAGGAAATTCAAGCACACCTTCCTAAATAGCTTGTTTTAGAAAAGTATTGATAGATAAAGCCATTTAAATTAAGTAATACTTTACACCACAGCTGTTAATGAGCATATTAAAAACACTTAAGCCATCTAAAGTTAAATTAACAAAAACCGTAGGCTTTTCATCAACAAATAAAAGGTGTACCACGTCTTACCGCCCATCTAGACCATTTGCATGTATGCACTATTAAAGCAGAGAAAAAGGAGGTGGAATTTATTTGAAGTGTATCCGCATTTTTGAGTAGGCCTTTATACAAATATATAGATGACAAACCAGACCAGATAAGACTTATGCCTTTATCCTCGTGCTCATCAGCGTGGGCTTTTTTTTTATAAATAAATATTATAGATATCAATTAGAATAACTTGCGTACACCATCCACATGACGTCACGCACTTAGACAGCTACAGATAAAACTCATTCACACGAGAGTGAAATTAAAAAAAAAGTGACAGAAGAGTAAGAGGTAGGATGACAACTAACTAAAACAACATTAATTGGACCATTGAAGAATAAAAACCGGTAAGGTAGGATGAAAGATGTCTTGTTCCATAATAGGAATGACATCAGAACCAAGGGAGGTGCTATGCGATAGGCCTACTTTGTTTCACACGGCGCATGTCTGCCTCGTGTACGTAACTAATGACTGCAATAACTCACCCAGTAGAGGCTATAAAACATTTCACAGGGACCTCCTGTTACTTTTTAAAACGCACTCTTTATTTTAAATACGAAACACAGATCGAGAGGCTAACTTAAGGCTGCAGTTACAGTGGAAACGTAATCATGATAAAATAATTTGGAATACTCCTTTGTTTTTAGTAAAGTATGCATTAAAAAGTGGGCTATGGATTCCACCTTAGATTTATATTTGTTGGAAAGAAATCACCATTTAAAGTTCGTTAGTTTAAAAAATAACCACTAGAGAATATTGGTCAACATTTTATTTTCTCAATGCAATTTAATGTCATTCGACCATCAACATTTTATTGAACAATTTTAACAAGTGTGTATTGTTATCAATTACAAATAGTGGCCCAAGGATTTCAAATCATTACAGCTCATGCGTTATAAGGGGTCAAACTTGCTATTTTATACTTTTTGCGTTCTCTTGTTAAGGTAAAGTAATTAATGCATGGGACTGAAATTTACTATAACTAGACATTATTTATATGAGGTGTACACAGTGAAATATTTATAATATTAATAACATAAATATTTCACTGACATATTAATATTATTAAGAGATAAAGATCAAGAAGGCATATTTTAAGTGAGCTTGTCAGTTATTCCCCTTGTGGCCCTAGGGAACGAATAGGGAGGGGATGGATAAACAACGACCAATCTCAGTCGCCGTCAAGTCAGAATCATCCGTGCTGAAAGATCGCTTAACCCCCCACAGGGCTAATCTATCTTTTTAAATTACCGATTTTGGCAAGTCATTGTTTCCATTAGTTACGTGGGTTGGAGAAAAACCCACGGCCAGTCGGACGTTTTATACCAATTCAATAATTCGAAGTGCAAACTTTCCCACGCTAAACGGCATTTCCGTTCTTGTTTGTTCAAAGTCTGGGTTGACAATCACCTTATCCGGCACGCACTGACAAAAAATAAAGTCAGACAGACGCAAACACATAGAGAAGCCATTTTCAACCTTTTTCAACTCACGGCACACTTAAAAGGGCGCCATAAATGTCAAGGCACACCTTAAATTTTTTTAATGAAAGATTTTATCACTTAAAAAACGAGCAGGATCTATTAAGATTGTGTTTAAAAGTTCAATAGCTAGAATTCTAATAATTGATATATTTTTCAAAATAGTGTAGTCATGGATTTTGAAAAATATATTTTTACTCAAATTTTTTTCCTTGCTTCTTTTTTATCTGCCTCATAAAAAGACCTGCCATGACACACCTGGTGACCCTTTGCGGGAAAACCAGTTCTAAAACGCTGACATATAGTAGAACCCTTTTATATGGATACATATCAAAGACCATTGGGCTAAGGGGGATGAAGGATGAATTTAATGGAAATATTCCCACATTTTCGTGGAGGGAGAGCAAACAACCATTTAGGAAAAAGCACTCTCGGTACAGCCGACAGGAATTCAAACCCTGATCTTTCCATCATCAATAGTGCAGTCACCCGCTTCGGTGTCCACGTGGTCTAACGCGATACTTTCACAGTAGATTAGACTGCCTATGACAGGGAGATTGATGATCGAATCTCGGTCGGGTGGATTGAGGGTGGTTTTCCTAAACAGTTTCCACTCTACCTGCGCGCAAATGCGGGTACACTTCTTATATATAAACTTCCTAACCACTAAAACCATCAACGTAGTGCATAAGTTTATAACACGAAAGAGTTATAAGAAGCGTTGCTAAAAAAAAAAGTAATCCAGTCTCTTGTGAGAGTGACGCATTAAATTATGAAACCACTGAAGCGGGTAAAGCCATCCCCATTTTATTTGAGGTACCTAGCATGTACTTTATAAAAATATGGTTTTATTAGACCATGAACTATAAAACTAACTCAACCTAAAACAACTGCCTTATCACTAATCAACCAACAGTAGCACCAAACTTTTAATATCTGGATAATAAATTGAGCTTTTTCAAAATTATCTAAGGCTCCTTAGAAATGTGAAACATACTTTCTTATGAATTTAATATCTGTGCATGAAATTAACAACCTAAGACGAGATGCTGAAAATACTTTTAAAAAACACTACCTTAATTTCTAGGCAAACGCAACAACCTTGCCCAAAGCATCAATTTATCAAC
>CABFWB010000983.1:0-13765 GCA_902151455.1 Timema bartmani
TTTTTCTCACAAAAATAATAGATAAAACGCCCTTTACTTATATCTGATTAGATTTCTCGGCTTTATTTGCACTAAAAGAGATTTCCAAAACCATGATTTATTTTTCCATTTCCAGTCCCTCTGTACAAGTGAATGATGATAGTTATCATAGGTCGGGAATCCCTGTCAAAAAAAGGTAATTCTTTTATCCAGATGGCAATAATTTAACGACATTAATATTTAATCTGAAGACAGGATTCTGGTAGAAATAAAGTTTTAAAAAATACAAACATATATTTGTGGTCAACATTCATAACATTACTATACTATCAGTGTGATTGTATAGTTATTTATAATATCTATCAAAAGTGACAGCTGGAGATCACATTTCTTGACGTATGAGCACATGACAGTAAATATATTAACTATTCTAGCTGTCAAATAAGTTTCTGTTTATGAAAATTGGGATGTATTTCTTTTAACTCTATTTTTTTTTTATTTACCACCTATGTGGTCTATTGGTCAGATGTTCTGGTTACAAATCCAGAGGTACCGGGATCGATCCCCAGCGATTCCGAAAATTTTATTGTGAAACAGTGGATCTTAAATGGAGTCAAACTCAGCCTTGTGAGGACAAATGAGGAGCTACTTGAGTTAGTCAGTAGCAGCTCTGGTTTAGAAAACTGAAATTAACGGTTGGAGGTGTCATTGTGCTGAACACATGACATTCTCTCTCATCAAAATGTATGGCACTATCATCGCTAACGCTGGGGGCCACGTGGTAGATATAGCCCGCTTGCTGGATACCTTTTAATACAGGCATCGTATTTAGTTGGAAAAGAGAAAATACTTGTTATTTTTTTAAATATATAATACATTATTTTATGATTATTGTATAGTATTTCGAAATATTTAACTGGATAAAATATTTGTATTCACTGCGTGGGTGCATCATTGTAAATAACTTGTTTCCATTATGTTCAATGATATGGTTTAAATTCGTTGGTCACCATTTTGAAGCTATATTTGTTAGACCTTTTGTGAACGTGCTGGGTGGGAATAGTATTTTTTTTTCTAAATGGAATATAACGATAAATAAGCTTTATCAAATAAATATAAATAATATTGGCCTAAATTACTGTGGTTAACTATCCCATTCATACATTACCATAAGCTTTCAATACAGTTATCCAAAGTGACATATGTCAGCTGTTGGCGTAAGGATACACTAGGAACTATTTCTAGTAACTTTTTGAGCTGTTATCCAAGTAAACTATAGTCGTGAATGTAGAATAGGTTTACCTTCTATAACTTTAGTAGATGGAAGTTTCCGGCAGTGACGGCCTTTGAGACGGAGAGCCGTACGGTTGCAACTGGCTCCGATCCTGTGCCATCCATGGTGGGATTTGCGTCCAGCCATAATACTATAGTGGGATTTGTGGCCACGGCAATATGTTGGTAGGATGGAACATTTGCCCTGATGATAAGCTTCCCATCTTCAATATGCTTAAATGGGAGCTGCTAATGTACTAATACTAATTATTAAAATTCCAGACCTCTACGTACTGTATATATCTCGCAATGCTCATCACAGACAGACAAACTCTTCAGTAGTTTATTAAAATAGATTGCCAAACTTTATTTTGTTTGTTACTTACCAACTAACAATACAATTTTCATCTTAAAATAATGTCACAATGAAAGCTTTTTATTGAAAGTCATCTCATCGATATGTATTCATTATTTTTCCCTTTTCTTAGATTTCCCAAAGAAAAAAACACTCAGATTAATGGGATTCCTATCAATAAAACAATGTATTTTTATTGTTTTCACAAGACTAGAGAAATGATCTTCTTAGGCCTTTCTCGCTTTTGTTTTGAGCCATCCACAAACCCCTACATTGTATTATTGAAAAACACAAAGAAGCGAAGCTAAAAACCAAAGCGAATCTCTAGGAACCAAGCAGGTGACCCCCCCAGCACCCCCCTTCTCCCCTGTTCAGTCGACCAACAAAAAATAAAAAATTAAGAGCTCATTTTTCTCCGAAAAGACAAAACTATTTAAAGTGTTGAAGACACAATATTGTGGTCTTATTTTTATTGTTTATGTTTTTTGTTTGTTTTCTTATAGAAGGGGTGAGAGGAAGGTGTGTAGACCTTCTGGAACAAAGAAGAGCCGCATCATCAAAATCATCATCATCATCAACAAAGAAAGGAAGCAGAGCAGATCAGTCAGTGAAGGTGAAATTCTTGAGCGCGGTCAAATGTTTAGTCAACCATACAACACGGCAACACGGCTGTTTTTAGAGCATGGGCGCTGCTGGGTTGGTCCGGAAACAAAAAGGTATAAGAAATCGGATCGTTGCATCGCTCAGACTCGATCGGGCGATGACGCGACACCCATCATTACCGATGGCATCAAGAGATGTCCATGCTTCGAAGGTCTGTTCTTCAGTGAAGCCTGTTAACCGAACCCATGGTGTAGTGGCCAGGCAACTGGCTATCAGTCTAGGAGTCCCGGGTTCTACTACCGGCTGTTACCTTGGCTATTTTATCTGAAAGAAGAACTACTTCATCGGTCATCAGGGTTTGGTTAGTAAGACTTAAGTTGGGTTTAAGTGTTTCCACTGGTTCCACGCCCTCATACTTACTATCACCATCACCTCTTCTCATCGGGACATGAAAAGAGCCTCCAAGCAAAGGATGTACGATAGTTACATTCTGACGTCCCCTGGGCAACGGTACATTAGTACTGGCTAACCTTTCCACTAACTGGGCTACGAGTGATGTAGCCCAGACGCGTAATAATATTATAGTATAGCTTGTTAGCTAGTAGTATCACCGCTTCAATCCCCAGCTAGATCTATTACATGTATACACTACTGGTTGCTCGGTTTAGGGCGTCAATCCCACAATATACTGGACTGTTGGTGACGTGGAGGCTGAGGTTTGAATCTCTGGCGGGTGCTCTCGGGGTTGTTTCCCACGTGTGATGTTTCACTAAGGTTTTCCCATATCATCTCCATTTCATTATCCTTCTCCATTATTTTCCATTCGCTAATTTTTCTTACCTACTTCTACTAATTGAAAAATAAGTTTTAATTTAGCAACTTATCTCACCACCCGCTAGGTATATGTACTAATCACGATAGTATGATAAATTTAAAGTAATTGTTACCACATTTTCTTGGAAGACGAGTGAAAAAACATTTAAGAAACACGACCCTCAGTACACCCAACCAGGATTTAAACCTAGATCTCCTCATCATTGAGAGAGCAGTTTATTGTCAGTGTGACGTCTTGGAGCCTAGACCCCCGAAGCAGGTTTATAAGATGTTGTTAATACACTTTTACGTAATATTAAAAAATTAAATAATTAAATTGAGTAACCTTGAATATCTTGTACAAGTCTGCTGTAATCATTCAAGGGACGGTTTGAGTTGGTGATAAAAACGTAATTCTGTACAAAAATGGTGCACAGTGCTGCACCAATCAACACCAATAAAACTCCTATACTATAGCAAGGATTCACTTATTTGATCCTTGTTTGGAATCAGGGGTTCAATCCCAACCGAGGGTTTTGGGTGTAGTTTAATCTATTTAATATTTTGTCCTCTTCTCTCAAAATAAATTCTATTATATTTCATTGAGATATTTCCCTTAATCTCGAGTTCTTAGATTGTTTTTAAATTTTAATACAGCTCAAAGGAGCACAAACTAATAATAATTATAGTGTGCGTCTGTGCTACATCAAACTGTAGCTCAGCTTATGGAAAGATTAGCCATTACTGATGTACCATTGCCTAGATGACGCCCGAATGTACTAATCGTACAAACATTCCGTAGAGACTCTTTCCATGTCTTGATGAGATGAGGGGATGGTGTTAGTGAATATGAGGGTGTGTAACCAATCAATATATTAACTTAACCTAAACCTAATTAACCAAATTAACGTGACCACGGTAATTATTCTCTTTTCAAGAAAAATCCCCTGGTACTAGCCAGGAATCGATTCCAGTACCTCTAGGTCAGCAGCCAAGGACTGTGACCATTACACCAATAGGCCGGTTAGCAAACGAATCCCAGGTCATTAATCATTCGTCTTATTTTAAGGCCACTCAATCAATTTCACTGTAAAACCATTATTATCCAACAAGAAATTGGACCTAATATTCTGAGACAGATGTAATACCTGTTTAAATAAGCTGTAAGTTCACAAAGAATAATTTAAAAAACGTAAAATCCGTGCAAAATTTAATTTTAGTGAAAAACAAATTGAAACCTAAGCTCCCGAGCTAGATTCAAGGATAGACTAACCCTACGAGTAGGAGAATTTAAGATAAGTCACCTTAGTTCAGTTGGTAGCATGGCTGATTATGGGCATAATTGGAAAATCTATCGTAGGTGAAATTGAGGCTTGCCATTTCACCGTACTCGCTTCAGTGGTCGAATGGTCTGAGGTGTCACTCTCTTGTTATACTGGCCTGCTGATAATGGGGAGATAGTGGATCGAATCCCAGATGGGTCTACTGAGTGTGGTTTTTATTAAACGGTTTCCCACTCTCTTGACACGCGAACATGGGTAGATTACCTCTAAAATGCTTCCTTCCTCATCCCTACTCAGAGTAATTATCATAAATATTATAATCATAACCTGAACAAGTATTAAGACACGGTGAAAAATAAATAAATAAAATAACCGTGATGATTTGACGGCTGAGGAGCCCGATACTCTGATGTTTCTAGGGTTAAGTTAGTTTGTATTTGGTTTGTTGATATAGTCAGTTTGTTAAAAAAAAGTACATACAAATTAATTAAAAAGTTGTGTTGGTTATTAAATCACTATTAACAATGTATACCTAACTGCGCTGGTCCTAAAAAGACAAAGCGTACAACATAGCCGGTCTAAAACGTCCATGAAGTTATATACATAGTTTACGTTGGTTGGTTAATTTATGTACGCTACCATAACAGGGTTATCTATGTCATAAACAAATGGTTAAGATTTACACCAAAATCGCAAAATGTCTTAATTAATCTCTTCAGACTTTAGTACAAATCATGTGATCAAGACAAGCAATAGTTGGCATAGAAGATATATTGTCTAGGTGTGACTATGATGTTTAAGTATCTAAATATGTTATTAATGAAAATATGTTTTTGTTTTTTTCAAGAAAAAACTGTGCTATTTTTAAGTACTGTACATACTCAGCTACCAAGTTACAGTAGCTTGTGGGGAGAATATCCTACAGCTTGAGTCGCTGTTCAGTACGGAGGAGGAAGCTCCAAACCATAGAATTATAACAACGAAGATGGGTCAGGGCGTGGAGCTGCTGAGTAGGGACTTTGACAGAACGATGAGATTTCTTCTAAACTCTTTAAGCTTGTTCTAAAACCTACATCACATTATACACTCGTATAGTAATTAATATATTACAATAAACAAGATCAAAACAAACCCCACAATTGTTTGCACCTCATACCCATCCCACTAAGCCATCATGACACGTCGGCCCACGGATTGAGTGGAGTTGTGACATTTGGTTTTCTTAAAATAAAAGATAATATTTTTAGCATTGTCCTTTCATCTTCAAAAAGTATTTAATAAACTTATTTAAACAATATTATCAAATCCAAGTTTTTATTTTGGAATAAATATTTCTGTTATATATGGGGATATTTTCAAACAATATTTATTATAACTACTTGAAAAATATTTATAGTGAACTTCAAATCCAAGCCATGACTTTAAAAGATTCAATATTTGAATATTTCTCTATGCTTTTGGTGTTTAAAATATTTATTATTTTCTAGTACCTCTTCTTATTTCCCGTTTGGGATGAACGCATATTTAGGCCTACTATTATTATTATTATTATTATTATTATTATTATTATTATTATTATTATTATTATTATTATTATTATTATTATTATTATTATTAGCACCGCGTATTACTACCCGTTCGGGTTGTACGCACTTACGCTAATGTGTAATGGTAGGGTGATTGTGAGATGAAATGGGGGAACTACAGTTTAACGTGGAATCCGAACCACGGTGGAGGCCTGGCATTCCACATATTCACAAGTTGTGATTAATACACATCTTGTCAGAGGTGAAGGAAGGGTTTGGCAATCATATAAATCTGTGCCGGGACCGAGGATTGAACCCCGGACCCTCAGCACAAATGTCTGACACCTTACCCCTAGACCACCAGGTAATCCTGTAGTCTTACTAATAAAGCTATTAGATTTATAGTCTAAAAGTGACAAAAATAAATAACTCAAAAGTGGGTAACCAGTAAACAATCCTTAAATTAATTTGTAGACTAATTAAAAAACACTCTCCTATGATATTTCTCAGATATAACACTACTCAGATAAACATTTTTAACCAAATTGGTAGAGCTAGTTTCAAAAAACTATACGCGTTCAAAAATAGGTAAGCTACCCTTAAATAATTTTTAATTTTTCAAGAAAAAAGTATTCAGTGCTATTTATCATGTAAAATACTTCCCAGCTATCAATTTTAACCAAATCAATTAAACCATTTTCAAGAAATTATAAAATATAATACGCTATAAATAAGCAATCCTTACTTTAAGAGTTAAAGATAAAATGACAATATTGCATTTAAATAAATCTATCAAAAATTTTGGAGGCACATAATAAGTCAATATGCATGGAAATAAAACCTTTCACGATTGCAATACTTTCTCTACATGATAAATTAATAGAAAGTCATTTACTTTTGAGTACTTAGCTCAAAATTGTAGTCGCACCGTTGGGAATATCTTTTAAACCCATGAATACTATTATTTCAAATGAAGCTTTTAATTTTAAATTTTAATTAAATCACAATAAAAATAACTTTTGAAATTACTTTTCACCCACGTGATTTCCTCAGAGCCCGATTTTAATGGGTTCAAATCCAACCGGGGTTGACGGATTTTTCTTGAGTGATAAAATTCCATAGCACAACTTCTTCTGGAGGGTAATTAAAGCCGTTGGTCCCATGTCGATTGTGGTATGTGAAGGAACTTTGGAAGGTATGTGAAAATACATTTCCTGGCAAACTGGTAGGTCTTTACACTCCCGCCCATAGAAATTCTTGTATGATGATATTATTAGTTGGTTCGGAAATTAAATGTTAAATATCTCAAATATTTTTTTTTTAATCTTCACCCACATATTTTTGATGGTAACATAAAACTGCAGTGGAATCAATTTTTATGTAAAATACATTTTACGCAAGTATAATCTGGTTAATTTATTGAACTAATTTAAAATTTGTCTAGCCAAGGACGACAGGTTCATCAATGTGCAATTTTCAAAGTAAGTGCAGTTTATCCACTTTAAAAAAACTTAACTAGACCTTATATCATGTCTTAATTACTATCTTCCACAATTCTTAATGTTTTAAGACTTGATATTTTTAAAAATAAAAAAGTTAGTCGTATTTAGTTGGCTATCAGTCGTTCAAGCTGCATCAAATCATAACTTTTTTTTTAGAAATGTTTTTCTCGTGTTAATTACTATAATTAATTATTTGATTGTATTAGATTGGACTTAGCTCACAGCCTTTTCTTCAGGTGGTGGTTGGTTTGTTAAATGGATCAGGTGCAGATGTGAAAAAAAATGTAACGCATTAAAATTATCATCCAACGAAACTTTTTTTTAAGAATTCGATGAACAAAAGCAGTGAAAACTTCAAACCAAAATGATCCACATAATTTATAAAGAGTAATATTGGTTAAAGTGATTTTACAATCTTGATAAAGCTCCACTAGCAACATTCTTTTTTCAAGAATGAGGAGAATCGGAAGGAGGGGAGCTGGGTATTTCTCTCGTTTCATCTAAAGAGTTATGGTAACCACGTGTATACAAACTGGAGATCATTATCATCATAATTATTATAGATTTTACAAGAACTTTAACACAAGAGGGGTCATTAATGCCATGGAACCACACTTGTCCCTCGCCCACTTTCATACAAAGAGGAAACTAAATTTTGATTAGAAAAGGATTCGAACAGGAGTCCTTGAGAGGCGGTTGATTAGCATCTGAGGTTCACCAACCATGCGTTCTCAGTCATGACCGTGTTTTACGGATGTACATTTTCCGCAAAACAAATATTATAGACTCTCATGTAAATAATCTAAGAAAATTAATGTTTTTTAACAGTAAAGGTTATTATTTTTATCAAAACTAAGAATTATATGAAGATTATTGGTGGTAACAATGGCTCAAATGTTCACCCCATCTGGTACTGTCTATAAGAAACAGTGAGGTCCGGGGATATAGTTATAGTCTGGTATAAACGGAGCTTTTTTCAAAGTGGCTCTTCCTCTAAGCAAATGCGGGCTTATTTCCTCGAAATTCTACCTTTCTCAGTCCAACTCACTACTGTAAGAATGTGGATAGATCGATCCGGTGGTAAGATGTAGTGCAAAAAAAGTTAGGTTCATAAATATTTGCAGCAAAATTAGCTTATTAAGCTAGGTGAATTAAATATAATGTCACCACCCCCTTCCTTAATGTGGGCCTATGGTTGTCAAGATGGGTTGTGGCCGAGGATGGGGAGAGTGGCTGGATTAGGATTGTGTGGGTTCGTAATTGACGTCCATCTTAGGTTTTTATGGTTATTTTATTGTACTACTATTCTCTATTACAAAACGTGATGTTGATAATAAATATTAGAGGATATGGAAAACCTTAATAGATTTACTTAGAAGCTCGTGACTGAACGGAGTATGCAAGGAATGCTTAACCAATAGGCTGACTGACCTCTAGGAGATCCTGCACAGTTGATGAACCCCTGTACCCTAGGCTCAACGGTGGACCTCCAAAACACGTTTTGATGATCCGGCGTCCTAGCCCGCGTAGCCACAAAAATGGACAAAGTGACCCCCTAGACTCAATGGTGATTAGTCAGCCCTCTTAGCTGGGATACACTACTTTTTATTCTGCCTTCTGGCCTGATTTACCGTGAGGAATGCTGACACTCTGTTTATGTTGTCAGTGCATAGGTTCTATTTGTTTGCAAGCTAATCACAACACCTTGCAACACTCGTTTTGTCATTCACAATCCAGAACACAACAATATTAAACAAACACTCACCTCAATTTAGGCCGTGTCGATTACAGTAATTTATTAGCAAAATTTTAATGTTTGTTGACAGTGATAAATTCACTGTTGGGGAACGGAAATGAAGCGTAAAGAAAATAACCCTTTTAATTTTTATTAAACGGATTTGTTTTGGTAATATTTGTAGTGGAATTGTAGTGAACGACAGATAAGGGCAGTGTTTATACAGTTTTTACAACAATTTTTTTTTTTACAAAATATTGCTCCAGTAGAAATATAGAGTTTAATTTTCTTCACATGGTGATATCAACAGTTATTGAATATCTGCCATAAGTATAGCGGCATTAGATGACAAACTTTTTAAACTAAGAGAAAAAGTTATCATTAAATTCCAGAACAACCTTGATAAATATTCAACAATCACTGTTGAGGTCACCATGTGTAAAAAATTAGGATTTGTTTCTGCTGAATAAATATTTGATTCCTTTTGACAAAAAAAGTTTTTATTCAAAAACTTCAAAAATACCACCTTTAGCTCGCGTTCCCTACTTTCCTAATACTGCAAATATTATAAAATCCCCCATTTATTTTTGAAAATATTTCTCGTGCAATTTTAATGTTCGTGATTCGCGTCTTACTATAGCATACATCAGAACTATCCCTATATTTTAGTGACATAAAAATTAGAGCTTGGATATAATTCACCAGCATTTGCGTGGACTAAGTATGAGAAACTATTTGGGGGGGAGGGAGGAACACCTCAACACCATCGGCTGGGATTCGAAACAAAGTCTACTCTTCACCAGAAATTCAATCTATTGTGAGACTGACACCTTAAACCCTGTGGATCTCACTGTAGGTATTGTTTATACTACTGCAACAGTAAATAAGGTCTAATTCAAAAGAAAAGTAGCCATATTTTCATTCATGTTGAGTGAGAAATGATTAAGGAGAAAATATTTAACCACCCATTTAGGCTCTAGGTCATGATCTCCTTTTCAACCACAAACTGATGGACTCTCCGATTCGTGCACCCACCAATACGAGTCATCTTTATTTCGTGGAGCCAGGAACTTTACAGATGAAAATCACGCATTTACCTTCAATATCGTGACGGTCTGTTCAACCTCCTCCCCCGGTGATACTTACACACTTATTCCCCAGTTTGTCAATCTCTCTCCTTCTTTATTTGATCTCATTTGCTCTACTTCCCCTTCCAACTAAGGCTCCCTTGCTCTCCATGCCCTCCTCCACATCAATACCTGGTCCACGGCCCGCCACCTGTTACCAAAATCAAACTAAGTTGAGGATGGAGGGGAAAGATTCACTTTGGTGAATAACAGGGCTATTAGGCATAATACTTGTATCTAGACAGGAGAGAAGCCAAGATCAAATCGTAATATTTTAATTTCACCAGACAAGACGAGATTTAATCATGCAAATGATCACCTTCGATGGCAGCGTGGTCTAACGCGCTACTCTCACAGTAGGCTAAACTTACAATGATAGGGAGCTCAGGGTTCGAATCTCAGTTGAGTATACTGAGGTTAGTTTTTCCAAAATGGTTTTCAACTCTTCCTCAACACAAATTCATGTACACTTCATCTAAATATAACCTTTATCCCTAAAACCATTACCGTAATTAGTACATAAGCGTATAGCCTGAACGGTTGGTAAGACAGGATAGTAAAAAAAAAATGAATGCGCCATGTAAACCTTGGATGTAATATACCCGCATTTGCTTGAAGATAAAGTGGGAAACTAAACCATTTAGGAAAAAAAGCCTAAATACAACCAGCCGGGATTTGAACCCTACAACCACTAACAGCAAACCAAATTAGAAGAACATGAAATTTAGTCTGCGTGCCCACCGATGTGGGTAGTAAGTAATCAAATGTATTATTATATAAAAAAAAATACTTCAAGAAAGATATTCAAACCCACACACTTAGAACAATATTGAATATTAAGTACGTTGTCTTCCTGTGACGTCACGGCCTGTCAAGATAGGATTTCCCATGTTAATAAATTAAGGTTCTATTCGTCGAGTTTTAAAGATATAACGATGTAACTAAAACCATAAATTCTTAAATAATTCTAGAAATAGTCTTACAGTGTCACGATTTCTTTATTTTTATCTTGAGTAGTTTTTTTTTTATAAACGTATTTTTTTATAGATCATCTACAACTTAGGCTATTTGCCTTAGTCATGAAAATGGCCTGTTGGAGTCTTCCTGCCAGAATGTGGATTAAATAAGTACGTTGAAGCATATAATCCTGCTAATACATAGAAACGAGCTAGTTTCATTCTGTTACTCTTTCACTCAAAAACCAATAAATTGATTGGATTTAAGTTTTGCATGGACATAATTTAAACGTTCGCTCAACATATTAACCAATTAAAATACACGTCTGCCATTTTGTTTCAAGAAGGCGGCTGCGAAACACTATATTTAGCCTTTTTATGAGCTTGTATTATTGTTATTATTATTATTATTATTATTATTATTATTATTATTATTATTATTAGCACCGCGTCTTACTATTCGTTCGGGTTATACGCACTTACGCTAATGTGTAATGGTAGGGTGATTGTGAGATGAAATGGATGACCTACAGTTTAACGTGGGATCCGAACCACAGTGGAGGACTGTCATTCCACACATTCACAAGTTGTGATTAATACACGTCTTGTCAGAGGTGAAGGAAGGGTTTGGAAATCAGATAAATCTGTGCCAGGAACGAGGATTGAACCCGGGACCCCCAGCACAGAAGTCGGACACCTTACCTCTAGACCACCAAATCACCCTTTTTTGTATCAGCTTTTGTTTTTCGAATTTTTAATAGACCCACTTTGAAAGATTCCTAGAGTTATATACGGATTATAAAACAACCCTGTCAAAAGAACGAGTAATTAGCTAGTAAAATATTCATCAGTTTATCACAATATCATAGCTATCGGTGAAAGAAACAAATTATTTTTATTTTTCCAAGTGAACAATTTCAGCTAAACTATTGGTGAAATTAATAAATTATCTTTAAATTTAACGCATTTGAAATATCAACACTGTCTTAAATATGTTAAGATACAAAAATCTATTTTCAAAAACCTTCCTATGCTCTACAAATCACTAGGTAGTTAGTTAAGGCGATGCGAATCAGAGCTAAATATAAATTTGATAAAGAATTACCTGCACGTAAGAACAAAATTAGAGAGGAAAATAAAATGGCTGAGCGATCGCTCTCGGTGATTGTCGTTAAGGCGATCGTATTCGATTCACCTTCTAGAACTGATTCAATTCACAAATCTGGAATGTTTCGACAGTGATTGCTCGAATGGGTGAGACGCAGGAGTCGATAGCTCAATTCACCCAAAACCACCACCCCGGGGAACGAGAGTAGAACGTACAGTTTCCTATAAGCACCTCTGAGCTAAGCCTCTTTGGGGCGCGGTGGGTAGTAGACCTATATTCGGATCACCGCAGTGGAAAACCTTTAAGAAGATTACATATATATATAACATTTTAGATTTTTTAGCCAACCTAGGCCTATATGTATCAAAATATCTTCTTTTTTTTATGTCGTGTCTCACTACCCGTCCGGGTTATAGCATATCTATACTAATGGGGTTGTAAGGTTGACGGGAGAAAAAAGATAAAGTGTGTCTGCATTTGCTTGAAAGGGTAAAACCATATAAATAAAACACTTCAGTAGGCCTACATCCAGCCAGGACTCAAACCCCGACTTTTCCTTTACTGGCTAGCCAGACAATACGAGACTATTGTCCTCATGGATTGGCGTGTGAATAAGTGAAAGTATATTTATAAATTGTTCGGACAGTCCTAAAATGTTCTTTCCTAGGGGATCTGACTATTGTCATAGAGGGACAATCTGGGAGGCCCGGCCGAGGTTAGAACGTTATGTACTGATATTAGCTCTCTCTCTCTCTCTCTCTATATATATATATATATATAGAGAGAGAGAGAGAGATAAAAACAAAGCTGAAAAAAAATCCAGAAAACTGCGCTAATGTTCTGTTACATTAGAGTCATCGCCACACACACACACACACTGGTGAACATGCGGTAACATTAGTCAGTCTGGTTTTATCCAGCTTTCTTGGGGCGAAAGGTTGGAGTTAGAATCCCATATTGGTGTTCAAAGGTGCTTTTTCCTTAAATAGGTGCCCACTACCCCCTCCTATAACCTCCCACACTCCTCACTGTCCTCCCTACATCCTGTATCAATATGGAGATACACCCTCTTCATTGGATGAATGGTCTAACGTAGCTGCGGGCAAACTGCGGCCCGCGACGTCAATTTGGGAGGCCCGAAGGTTTTTTGGACAGTTGCATACATCCCATTAACGACAACAGTTTGAGTAGTTACTAAACAACATTTAGGTAGTGTGAGAATCTATATGAGTCATGACATATTTACATATTTTTGTTATGACATATTAGATTGTATTTGCTACTTTTTTTTGTGTACCAAAACTATATAGTTATAGGACTAATAAATGTATCTTTGTGCGAAAATAAAGTTTATTATTTAGTAAATTTAGATTTGGTCGTATGCGGCGGCCCACTAAAGACCTTACAGATGTCCATTTGGCCCTCGAGAAGAGAGGTTTAACCAACTCTGGTCTAACGCGTCACTTTCGCAATGGATCTGGATGCTGAGGGTGGTTTTGTTAAATG